>HE669653.1:590058-643915 GCA_000313835.2 Heliconius melpomene melpomene
CTGACGCTGGAGCGTAAAGTGAACCTCTGGAAGGGTACGCTTGAGAACGGCGGTCTTAAACTAAATGTGTCGAAGACAGAGTACATGGCCTGCGGGAGCCGGGACTCGAGCACCATCCTTATAGGTCCTGAGCCAGCCGTTAAGTCGGAGAAGTTCAGGTACCTTGGATCTGTTATGCACGAGTCTGGAGGCATCGACCACGATGTCCATGGCCGGATAAGCGCTGCCTGGGCCAAATGGCGGGAGATCACTGGTGTGGTCTGCGACCGCAGAATACCGCCCAAGCTCAAAGGGGCTGATATACAAGAGCATCGTCCGACCGGTTCTTTTATACGGCAGCGAATGTTGGCCAGCACTATCTCGGCACACTCTGGAGCTTCACGTCACGGAAATGAAGATGCTGAGGTGGATGTGCGGCGTAACGCGGTCTGACCGCATACGCAACACATTCATTCGAGGTAGTCTTGGGGTCCGTGACGTAGCGGATAAGCTCCAAGAGCGTCGCTTGAGATGGTTTGGCCACGTTACGCGCCGGCCTAAGAACTATGTCGGACGCAAGTGCCTTGCTATACTAGTTCCTGGGGCGCGACCTCCCGGACGCCCAAGGAAGCGCTGGTTGGATGTCGTGATGCAGGACATGAGAGCCAATGGTCTAACCACCGAGGACGCAAAAGATCGTGCAAAGTGGAGTAGGGTAAGTAGGAAGGCAGACCCTGGTAATAGCCGGGATTAATGCCAGGAAGAAGAAGAACTAGCGCCTTGGGAAGTTATAAGGTAGCGTCTCTTATTGCTTGAATTAACTAATGTTATATGGTTTTAGATTCAAATCCTAAATAAGAATAGCAAAAAAAGAAGATTTTTATTTTTATGGTTTAGATAAAGAAGGCTTCGTGGCAAGCATATTTAAGACCAATAGATGTAAAATTTAATTGTATTTTTCTTGTTTTAGAGATTAAACTAGAACTTGATTTACGAAATTTAATTAATAAAATGTGTAGATTTTTCAGTCTCGATAATTGGCCGGTTCTCCATGAACTCTAGGCACTAGATTTCCTACTATTTTACAAAACTATGATGATTTCAAAATGTTGCTTCAGTTTTTGATGAACAACTGTAATATATTAAGTCAAAGTTTCCGTCAGATTCGGGTCATGTAATACGTCTACACTTAAGTCATAAAGGCAATAGCTTAACACTAATTACTACGTGACTCCAGACGTTATACGACCTAAATTTATATTAATTTGCGTTAATATTGTGTTATATTCTGTTAGTTATTACATTTTGTGGCCAAATTATTTTTTTTATGTTCATACATTTTCTGGGAGGCAGCAGCAGCAGCTTTTTTTGCTGTTTTTATACATAATGGTACGAAACCGTTCCTGTGCGAATCCGTTTTGTATTTGGTTGGTCTTTTTTTAAACCTTTGTCCTGCACTGTCCTGCTCATAGCAGGGGAAGCAGAAAGGAACCGGCAGATAGAAAGAGGCCTAGTGTTGTCCTAATTTAAAACATCGTTCTCCATTTCTCACCCAAATTTCGAGACATTTCGGGTTAAGTGACAGAACTGTCCTGCCATGTTATCAGAGCGTTAACTTAAATGGAAATAATTCGTTCTTTGAGTGGGAATCAAACTTATATCCATCGCGTTTATAGTCACACATCCTTAATTAAATAAGAAGTAACTAAAATATGTATAATGAAAGTATGTACAGTCCCATTTTTTAATAAGGAGATTCGTATACTGTAAGAGATATTCGCCGATAGCCTCGTTTGGGGTAACACAAGGCTGGTCACTAAGACCGCTGCTGTGTTGAAGCGACACGGTGCATGAATAAATCATTTTGTACCAGCATAAGCGTTTAATGTACTCCCAATTAACGTCTGGTCTTTACAATATGTATTTTAAATAAACTAAACATAGGAACTTTAAAAGTCTGTCTTCATGCAATATCAGGTAGAACCTGACATTGAAAAAAATTGAAAAAGGGTGTGCAAATTTTAAAAAAAGCGCCTATGATAGTTTCCCAAAAAGTTACAATACTTTTAATTTTCATTTTCAAGTCAGCAGAAAGAAAATATTTTATTCATAATTTGCATAAAAATACGTTTATGTTAATATGAATAAGTTCGAGTATTTCAAATATTACAAAATATATTTTACCCTTCGTAAAAGTATAATTATCGTTATTTTTTATTAAAAATAGTTTTTGTATATGAAAAAGAGAAAGTTATTAATAAGATACGATATATTGGTCCATGAACCATGAATAAATCATGCTATACCAACACAAACGTTTAATGCACAGCCAATTAGCTTGCAGTCTTCACGCTTGGAGCTAAGTACTCTAATGATGATTACTTTACTCAAACATCGGGGAAATGACCGTCGAGCTTAGTTCGGTTATCTTCTGCTCTCCACTTGTTATTATAATTTATAGAATATTTGAAATTGAGTATATCTATGTGTGTTTAATATTGTCAATTTAGATTGTGTCAGATAGGTTTTGGTTCAAGTCTCAATTAGGGGTTTTTATGTTGTTATAAGTTTCAATATGTATGTCTTGTTAAATGATAGTTGTGACGTTTCTCTCTTAAGGGATTGATTATATTTAAAGTATATAATACTGTCTAAGCTCGTTAAATCTAGCTATCAAATTTATTTAAATAGCATTTTATGTACAGACAAAAACAAAGATATTTAAATATAATACTTATTAAACACTAAATTAGTAACTAAAACGTCTACTTTAATTAATTTATCTCAAGATACATTATTCTGTCTCACGCATTCTCTTTGTTTAGGATATTTGTTACCGTCACCGACGACGTACGGCACCGTTACGATCTATTATGGGGTGTTTAAAAATAGCACCCTGCACTGCTGAGATAGGCGCCTTAATGGCAAATCGTTTGTCATGTGCAAGGATACGTCTTTATAGATATATGTTGTACTAGCTTTCACATGCGGCTTCGCTTGCTCGTTACAGCTAGTAGTAGTAACTCGCAGGTGCAATAGGAAACACCAAAACTATTATTGAGATAATTATTATATAGGCTTTATTTTATATGCTTTATATTATAGCCTCGCTTTTAGTCGACGAAGTCGGCGACAAACTATCTTATGACTAGATTTTCTCTATAGGGGTTTATTTACTTATTCTTCATGCAGAAATGTGGTGGTGGTGGAAAATAATTACAATTTGAACCCATAACCACAATTTATTATCAACCATTCTGCCATAATACCATGAATACAGTAGAAGTAGTACGTATTAAGAAAAATATCAAATATTTGATACTTAAATGAAAAACGTAATTGACTTAGATGCTAACTAATTTCACTCTCGGTATTTATTAATTAATTTCAGCGCGTTATTTCGTTTAAATTAGCTTTTCTATTAAATATTAAATTACTCTACGTTTACAAGTTAAATATAAATATTTCAGTTCATTTAATTGAAATTTGATTCAATCTTAATCTATTCTCAGACTGTACATTATTAAAAAGGTTTATTATTAAAATTACCATTATTAGCTACTCGTGACATGCGTGTGACTGTAAACGCGATAGGTTGTGGGTTCGATTCTCACTCAACGAAATTAAATATTTAATATTTTCATTTCTTCGTTCTGATGTCGAGGCAAAACGCACCGTTGAGTTCCATCACTCTAAACACAATGCCTCCAGAATTCCGCGGAAAATAGTGAACAGAGTGTTTTAATACTTGGTTGTGAAGCTAAAAAATTACATTATAACGTCTTGGTGTATCAGTGATGGCTGTCAATTAAAATTCATGATGAAATGAAAATGATGAAAGTAGAGATTCCTTGACTCGAATTCGAATAATAATATTTATTTTTATTATCCTGAATATTCTGCGTCTAAGAGCTTCTAGCTTCAATCAAAGTCAAGTCAAAATTATTCTCGAACCCTGAGTGCAAAATGCTATGTAAGTTGATGGCAATCCTAATTTGTAACATTTTTCCCTTTCCCCACGTAAAAACCGTTTCTATTAATGAAATTGTTGGAATAATGAAATTTGGTGCAGTGATTTTCTTTTATAGGTAGACTACGGATTTACTTTTACTGTATTTTTTTGTACATGTGCCGTGGTTTGAGTCTAATTATAGTGTGTGCTACTGATGGCATTATTTAATAATGTTGTGTTATTTTATTACTGCTAAAATATAAAATATATCGTACCCTTAATATAAAAGTAATCTAAATTAAAATATCTGTATAATCAGATTTTTCTAAAGATGTACCACAAAAAAATTATTCCATGATTTACAAAAAAAAACCATTTTATTATGTCATTTATGCCATTCAGAGAAAGAGAGAGAGAGAGGCAGAGAGTACTTCAGATTTTGTACTACCCAAAAATACTTTAGCCAAATAAAACCTTAGCTTTTTTTCGTATCATCGCTGTAATACGTTACATTTCGTAAACATTCTCATTACATCTCGGGGCCCTGTTATCTCAAGCTCCGCCCTCGGCGTTTCTTGGTACGGTGTCAGATTCTACACCTTGAGTTTTTTATCTCCACACGCACGATTGTACCAAGATTTATGTTATACAGAAGTGACTTATAAATTTAGCTGTTTAAATAAGACTTTATAAAAAAATAATACTTTGCTGATTCTTACTTTTTCTGAAGGGAAACGCTGCTATGATAGTGACTTTACTGCATAAATAATTACGATTAAGTCCAAAATTCTGAAAATTTTCGACACGTCATAAGAGGGTGCTAGCTAAGTTTAGATAGCAAAATTTTCCCTGTATAATCCCCCAACTTCTAATGTTTTATTTGTATGTAAACACCTTGCCATAATAACTGTTTATATGTAAATAAAAAAAAGTATTACCCCTTCCCCAAAAAACATGGGAGATATGTTTTCCCCGCAATAAGACTCTGCACAATTTAACTGATAACATCGTCAGCCTCGAGCGAAATGCCTCTTGCCTTTTAAATTATTCAAATAAAATCTGCTAACATCTGCGATTGTAAATTTCGTTTTAACACCCACGTCTGTGGGTGTGGCTTCAATCATTTTCTGTTTGCTAAGCTTATTTGTAGCGGAGGTCGTGGGTTTGATTATTATTGGCGCTTGAGGTGCTATTTATAATGATTTGTGGCAAGTAGCATAAATAGAAGAGCCTATTATTACTGATAATTTTGTTAAGCGGTAAATCTTATTTTATAAGACCAAAGTTGTTTCTAAAGAAATTTAAATTATTAATGATTAAAAAGCATTATGTATTGGCAAGAAATTCTCATTTTTGTGAATACATAATTCTTAAGTAAGATATGTATCTACAACTATCGGCTATCGCGTGCAACAACCAGCGTTAATAAATCATTAACTCAATAAGTAATTTTGGTTTATGTGATAAGTTTGCGAGATCTATACAAAGTTTCGCTCTATTACATCACTATAGTGCTATACTATATGTTATTAATAGTTGAATACACGCAGATAGAAGTTATAGTGTCTCAGTTGTAAAGTGTCTTGACTGTACATACAGTAATTGTGGGTTCGATTCTTCTAGCAATGTATCAACTAGTAGACAATGATAGAGTTAGGTTGAAATAGAAGAATGAATTTGCCTATTCTACAATGTACAATTTTGATAACTAAAAAAATATCTCTTAACTCTAGGCAGAAATTGTCTATTTCTAAACTCTATAGTGTTAAAAACCTATTCTCTACTTTCTCACAAACATAAGACGTCAGTATTAAACAAAATACCTAAACATAAATCAACTTTAATTTATAATTGTTTTCGCTGGTACTTACGGAGCAGGTGTATCCCTAAGACAAAAGATCTCGTTGCTGTCGCGGTAATAATGTTTATTATTTCAGCTTCAGCTAATATTTATAATGCGAATTTAAGAGGAACGCCGGCATTTGCTTAATGTGATGTAAAGGTGTTTTATGTTGTTGTTTAATCATTAAGGAGATAAATGGTCTAGAATATTTTGGTTTGGGCTTCGAAATGCTTATTTTGTATTAGGATATTATATTATTATTTTGTGGTCTTGAGGTGTCTTGATAGTTTTGGACTTTTTTGGTTTGAATTATTGATAAAATTTTCCGCTTTGTTAACAAAATAAAGCACGGCGTTGAGTTGCGCTACTTAACAATTAACATCTTTAAAAGGTCTCTGTTTTTCCTGTGCCATAACACTAACTCCCTTTGCCTATTAAAAAGCGCAGGGCTGCTTCCTACTTTATTTATATATAAAACCTCTTCATCCTGTAGACATACAGCGGAAACAATCAAATGGTTCTACTTCACGGAAACTTATCACCGTGCAATATAGTTCCACATTTATTTGTAAACAAGTTGCCGTGGCGCATATCCGCTTTCCTTCCAAACGCACGAGATTGTTCAATACAAATAAACCAGGGCATTTCCTCCAAGCTCCAAGAGCCTATTGTGTTACGTCTCTCACAAATCCTACCTTTATTCAACAAACGGTTTGTAATAGCTAGTTAGTGGGTTTGGTACGGTTAACGTTTGGATATTCGACATTTAATATGTTATTTTATTTTAGTGTTAAAACACTTTGTTTGTTAATTTTCGAGAAAGTGGCGAAACTTAACATTACAACTCATTTCCCCGAGAGGAATGGAACCTATAGCCTTCGCGTTGCATACTGCTTTCCGCGAAGGCCTCACTTTGTATTTTATTAGAATATATTTGGTTAGAAATATAATTTATAATTAGAAGTTAGCCTTGGCTTAAGTCTGTTTTTAATTCTGTATTGTATAATTCATCATCATGACATACGTTATTCAGTCAATCTTCAGATTATTAAATTAAAGTTCAAACTGTTACTATCAAGGGACGCAATGAAATTAAATCGTATTCAATTTATGTCGCACTGCGTTCACCCTCGTCATGTTGAGATGTACTCGCAAATTGTAGATATGGCTATAATTTGTTCTATGAAATCTAAATTCAAATCATTAAAGTCTAGATTTTTGAGGGGTCTAAAAGGAAATTTGTCTGGGTCGTTGCCATCCCTCTGCCAGATGATAGGTTACTAAGTAAATATGCAAAAGATTGCTTCTTTCTATTATTAATATATGCAGTACAGTACATGAGTTATGCAGTAAATAATACTTCTATTTGATATTTTATTAATTTAAAATAGTAAATAGAATTATTATTTACGGCATAGTCTCTACCAACCCCAGAATTTTATGTTTAAAGATTTAAAACTCTACCATTGGGTGGTGGGTGACTACTACAGATCACATGTTAAAAGCAGCACACTAAGATACATAAGAATACTTTTAATTCCTGCATGAATTCCCCAAATGTATTATTAATTTTACGTAATATTTCATCGCACCCGGAAATAAATGTACACGGAAAGGAAATTTAAAACATGTCAAATATATCGTTATCACAAAATATATTGAAATGTTCACTCAATTTGCTGAAAAACGAATGCATTTAGATTTCTGCATAAGCATTGCACTAGTTACACCGCTTTTGAAATTTAAATCCGATCTTGTGAATTGAAGCTTTCTAAGAATGGGACTACAGAGGTTTTTTATTATAATTACACTTGGAATATTTCTTCTTGTCCTTTTTTTTCTCTGTGGAGACACCTGGTCTTAAAACATTCGGTTTTTTTTTGGTTGCGCTTTATAGATGTATGTAAGTCGTACAGATCTAAAAATATAATAAAGGACCTTAACTTATAAACAAAAAGAAGAAAAATATTTTCTGCAAATATGTCATAAATTTTTAAATCATTCTATAAGTTTGTCGATAATCTAAAATTAAATTTAATTAATTTAATGTTTTTTGTTACACATTATTAGGTATATACATTTATTTTAATTATTGTTATTTTTTAGCTTCATGCTCTTTTCCGTACATAGCAGAATAAGACATTTCTCGCCGTGTTGAGGATTTGATATTAAATATTCACTATCCCGAATGGGAATCGAACCCATAATTATCACGTATAAAGTCGCACGCTCGTACCCCAGCGCTTCGGCTTCCTCGAAAAATCTTTAGAAATTTATATCTACAATATATGTAATACAATAGCTCAAGGTTTTACGTTTTTTTCTTTATATTAAAGTCGCTTTCTTATCCTATATGTTCACATTCCGAGTAAAATATCGGACCACACGTTCCACATTTGCTTTCGACACAGTTCTATTCACTATTAATATACGTCAGTTTTATATTCTTGGCACAATTTTCAGTGTCTTTTCATGAAGGATCACTAAAGTTATTAAAACGATGTATACCGCGTGTGTGTGTGGACTATTACATGTAAAATCTCGTTTTACATGGTCCAGTGGAAGATTTGGCATTTCCTCTCTTAGTGCTGCCTTACACTCCCCAAGGACTGCTAAAGTTCAAATTTCTACGCAACTTGGTTTCGTGCATTTACTTTTTTGTGCTATTCACTCAGTAACGAAAAGGTTTCATGAAGGCAGAGGGATCTTGGGAACCTCCTATTAAGTCTCTCCGTTTCCATTAAGATACTTCCGTTTCCCACTTTGCGCATTGTCGAGACTTTCGATGGGAATGAAACCCATGACCGAGTTGAGCTTACAATCAGACGATGTTCCACGACCGCGTATATCATGTATATGTAATCCAAGCCATTATAAAAGTACCAATCGATATATAACGTATTTATAGATAAATAACCCTGTTAATTAAAATATACATACAATACTCTCGTGTTTCAATGTAATATCAAACTTTGCTTATTATTAATTTATATTTAATACAGCTATGCCTCGGGTGAACTTCTTTGTAAATGCCGTTCAAAAGGCCGAAGAATAAATTATCATAGGCTTCGTTAGATTAAACAAATATGTAAAAGAAAAGGGAATATTTAATATATGCAATAATTTTCTGTTTTCTTAGAAATAAAGTTAGAAAATTATTGGGGTCTTCTTTAATATCGGTTGAATATGAGTTTTCGTTATTCAAAGGTTTTAGTTGTTACATTATTTTGGATCAAACCTGGTGTTTAATGAGATGTAAGGTAATGAGTGGATTATTTTTATTGTTTTGGTTGTTCGAGTTTTAAAGATTATAACGAAGATTACTTGTGGAACAATAATTTTATGATATATAGTTAAAAACTTAGTGGCACTGATAGAATCTAATAATTTTAGTACAAATAAATCACGTAATTGTTGTTAAGCCGGGCATGATGATATGAAGAAGTATGTCTGTCAAATGCATCACAGCGTTGAGTTCCGCCGCACAACATGAAATTTCTAGGAAATCAAATGCAAAATGTGGAACGAGATGTCTTAACACCAAGTTCTCTCTCTCTCTCTACCCTGCTATTCGGAAAAAAAGTAAAGCTGCATTTTTTTTAACAAAGCGTCTAATCCTACAGTCTTCAAAGTATTCACTAGGTATATATACTCAACCAGAAACATCCCTGAACCTTTCATTAGTCAATGATTTAAATATCAAAAGAATATATTTCAACGCGATTCTCGTTCATTATGTATACCGGTTTTTATTTTTTTTCTATCACGAACGCTTATACAGTTACGCTCTTTATCGGTTGAAAGATTTGTTTTTTTTCGTTAAAGGGTAGATTTTTCCGGTTTTTCGTTTTTGGAGATTTTAATAAATGGTTTTGGTGTTATATCTTTTGATACAATAATATATTTAATTTATTTTATTTTTGTCGAGGATTTTATAAAAAGAGAGAAAAATGAAAAGTAAAATGACTTAACAATTCTCTGGATTTTTCCACTTAAAACCTTTATTTTATATTAAAACTTTTTAGAAAGTGAAAAGTTGAATTTAAATCTAAAATTTGAATTGCAACTAAACACGCATAAATTATGTTAGCCGGAAGGATGAAGCTGTTTTTTTAATATCGAAACAATTACAATGTTATTTTATAATGGCGTTAATTATATGAAATTGTTGTACATAAACATCAGAGTAACTAAGACGGGTAACTCGCAGCTTGAAGGATTCGGAGTCAAAAGTCAAAGTTCAAGATCCATAGACGCCAGACCGTAAGTGTTTGACGCCTTAATAAACGAAATTGGCTATTTTATCAATAAATAGGCAACTATTTACTATCTCAAATAAGTATTATAAATATAACTGAAAGTTTCATAAATAGGATTTTGATTTTCTATAACCCTATAGTACTATTTTTAAGTAATATCATTAAGTTACGGAGAGACATGCATTATATAGAGATAAGTCACTCTGAGTATTATAATATCATTTAAAAATATTATGTAAACGATTACCCATGGAAATAACTCAACACCAAAATAATTTTCAATTTCAACTAATAGTAGGTACCTAAGATTAGTGTGATTAACCAAACAAACTCTTTTTTTTAGATTTACAATTTATCCCGCTCATCAGATAGATAGAGGGAACCGGTGCTAAAACACTCTGTTCCCCATTACCACTACCCCACTTACCGACGAATTCTTCAAAGTTTGCTTGTTGGGTGGTAGAACGCACGTGCACGACGTTGCACTTTGTCTCGATATTAAAACGAGGACGTGAAAATATTAAATACATCTTTCCCTGAGTAGGAATCCAATCCACAACCATCGCATTAACTCAAACAAACTTTTCACCTTAATAATAATATAGAAGTGCCTATAGCTAATATTGTTTATGCTTTCGTATATTTATTGTATTATTCAAACTCCATTTCCTTCTATTTTTATAGTGCGCTTATCACAAATAATTTGGTGCGCATCTCTTATCAGTAATTCACTCAGTATCGTCCATCGCAATATTACGATGGCGCTCTGTCAATCTTTCAACAAGGGTCGAGAATATGCCCAATATTTACGACCTGGACGTAATAATGTATTGGATTCGTTGTATCATAGTATTAATATTTATACAGCTATAGCTGATAAGGTTTATATGATTTATAGTAAATGTATGATAGCGGGTGATAAGGGCAAAATTATTTTTTTTTATTATTTTTGTTTATATTTAAAGAAGACAATGTCTAACAGTGCCAACTTTTATGATGATACAATTATTACAAGTAGTTCAAAATCAGTTTTTATTTTAATTTTATTACCATATTACAAGTCGACCTAATAAAGTGTATTAAAAAGAAAATAAATATTACGCTTTTAAAAGTTTCATCTTAAAAATTCAAATGTAAATACAATACTTACAAGGACCGTCTCAAAATTCATTAAAAGGCAGACAGTACGACTGTCGCGAACTCGATGGATAAACACGGTGTGAATAACAACGAGAAGTTCATTTTCACACCAGATTGTTTCGAAGGCGAAAGATTTATTTCCTGGGCGAGACAAATATTTATATCCGTTACCTTTTTAGATAATTGATGGGAAACACTATGTAATGTTAATTATCTGTTTGTTTTGCGGTAAGAAACAAAGAAAGGACAAGTAAGAACTTAAGATGTGTTTTTTTATATCGTTTAGTATTTACTTTTCATTATCTCCTTAAATGAACATATTAAAATTTAACAATTTTTTTTAGCTTCACGCGTACCTAGCGAGGTCGTAAGAGCTCATGAAGCGCCACACCCTACGATCTCTCAAAATTAAACTATCTACGAATATAAAAAATCCATTTCAGTCTAACCATTTACTAATAGAAGGAGGTATTTTTCTAGATTATCCTGTAAACTAATGTTTTTCTTATTTCCGTTGAAACAAAACAAATACCGTCCACCTGTTCAACATCTATAGGATAATTGCTTTACGCTGCCTATATTTCAGCTATAACCTATTTAGTTTTGCAGTTTCTTTTATCTTATAGTGAAAAGAACGGTTGATATCAGTATCATAGTTTCAAATAATCATATAACTAAAAACTATATGTTTTTATTTTTATTAGTCAATGCATATTCACAAAAAAAATTTTTTTTTTTATAAAAGATCTTCGATTTTCAACTTTCTATTCTCTCCACTCACGTATTACATACATGTGTATATTATATTGTCAAATCTAAAGCTTCCCCTTAGTAGACCTAGAGAGACGAAACAATTTTTATTAAATAGTTGCCATGGATTCACCGTGCCTATCGCCTTGCAGGGTGAGGAGGTCGGGACATTGCATGGAACTTATGAATCAAGTTGACACTCAAAGGGCCCCTTTAAATACTTTCTTTTCTAACAAAATTATTCTTCTAGTGACGCCTTCGAAGTATATTCTACAAATAAATTGATAACAGTTCTGTACTGGCTGAGGTCATTTGGCAATTCTTTATAAATATATATAAACCACAAAACATTTGTTAATTTGTGCAATTTTAACAGTTTCAAAACAAAACACTCAATTAGTTGATCGGAATTGATTCGTACGAGTTAAAACGTCAATCCAATGTTACCAGATTACCGTTAAATATTTAAGGGCTTCCCATAGTTGGTTGTATGTCGAATAATCTGACCACTTCCTTTGTAAGCCACATTACATGCGATTTAAAGTGTATGTGGGTGGTCTTCAATTATTTAGGTATTTGTGATGTGCTCGTTGCCGTGGGTTTGCTTGCGTTGATTTTAATTTTATTTATAATTATTAATTATATCTTAAAGCCAATCACATTGTATACTTGTGTAATAAAACTGATATGTTCTTTCTAAACGATGTGTTTTAGCGTTTTAACTTGACTATTTTGATAAAGTTGTAAAGTAGAGTGGGCAAAAAAATCCTAATGTCTCGATACTCTGTTCTCCGGAGAAAAAGAAATAAAAATAATATATTCTCCGAGTAGAGATCGAATCTACAATGGCTTTAAGTCATTGGTTGGAATTTATCATAAAAACCACATAATTATAAAGTAGTATATATTTCGATTTTGCGATGTATGTATTTACGCTAAAAATTACATTTTAACTTGTATTTGATAGGTTACTACTAAGTACGTAATAATGTGACCTTAATAATTATTTCCATAATCAAAATCAATTTATAAACCTTATAATAATTAAAATAAATTGAAAAATTCTATACTAACATAATTCTATGTTGTTTCACAGACTATAATAATAATTCATAACACACTGGGGGTTCTGGTTAATTAAACTTATGTACTGGTTGGTAACATAAAATCGGGTACAAAGCTTAGAGCTAGCGTTTAAAATAGGTTATTTATAGTGTAACACTATCTTTAGAGCTTAAACAATAAAATTATGAGGCCTTTTAGTTATTAATAATTTGTTACGTTTATTTATTGATGGTAGTACCTACAATATATAATTACAGTCCTTCATTTGAAAATTTGTATCCTGGATCCCTCAGAGTAGGCAGAAGGAGCCTGGTCTTACGACCTCGTTACAAACTTTCCGCCTAATTATTGAGACATTAAGTGTTGAGTGGCGGAATTCAACGTTGTGCTACATCTTGTTACCAGAGCAAGGCAACCGCTCACTTCTCCGAGTGATAATCGAACCCTCAACCTCAACCTTTTAAGTGAGACGCTATCTAACTTAATTCTATACTTTGAAACATAAAGACAGTTTTTATTAGTGTTGCCTATTATATTTCACAGTTATCTATATATATAAAAGGACTTGTCCTCACTGACTGAGGTAAGACGCACGCACAGCTGAGCTGATGGTAGAAACGTGAAATTTGGACAAATGTTTACTTTCGTAATCTGGACATCCACTAAGAAGGGATTTTGAAAAATTTTTACCCTAAAGGGGTGAAATAGGGGTTCAAAGTTTGTATGGAAAAAAAATTAAATCGGCACCGATTTTTATAAAATTTGAAATTTAGATTTTTAAAACTATTTAATTGAAAACGTGTTTCATCGTTTTCTAGAATTCTCCCCCTAAGGGTGCAAATAAGGGGTTGAAAGTTTGTATAGATTTTTTTTTAAATCGGCACCAATGTTTATAAAATTTGAAATTCAGACTCTTAAAAGTATTTAATTGAACACATGTTTCATGGTTTTCTAGAATTCTTCCCCTAAGGGTGCAAATAAGGGCTTGAAATTTTGTATGGAAAAATCTTTAAAACGCCACCGATTATTATAAAATTTTTAATTTAGAGTCTTAAAAATATTTAATTGAACATGTGTTTCATGGTTTCCTAGCATTTACCCCCTAAGGGTGCAATAAGGGGTTGAAAGTTTGTATGGAAAAATCTTTAAATCACCACCGATTTTTATAAAATTTTAAATTTAGACTCTTAAAAATATTTAATTGAACACATGTTTCATGGTTTATTAGAATTCACCCCTAAATACGCAAGCGAAGCTGCGCGCGTCCGCTAGTTATAAATAATTTCCATTGCAAAGTTGAAAAAGTATTCAAAAATAAAAGAGCAACAACAATACTTATTATAATAGTGTTCGCGATCGCGATTTCCCTAACGGGTTCATAACTGCATTCTGCTTGCCGTATCATTCGTTGCACTCAAACTGCGCGATAATAACATCTTCAGCTTTGGTGTACGATTCTCTAGATGTATATTTATGTTTTAACTATAACAATTTAATATCGTAGAAATAATTATATTACTATAGTAGAAAAAATCGGTAGTAGATTTTATATGCTGGGAAGTATTGGTTTGATTTTGATTGCTTGTGAGATTTTGCAATAGATTTTTTTTGAGCTTCACACTTTTGAGTTTGCTTGTTGAGGCACTTCCTTTGATGATCACCGCCCAATATTCGAGATATTTGTGTTGAATAGTGTACTGACCGCTGCACTTCATCTTCTTACCAGAGCCAAATGATAATAATCGATAGCTCATTAGAGATAACGAACTTCCTAGTGGACATTGAATCCGCAACCGTACCGTTAATAGCCAAAACCTGTGCCGCTGAACCGAGACGGTCTTAAATGTGATGATATTATGGAAAATACATTATTTTAACAGTTATTTCTAATTATTTGGCGACGAGGGTTTGGAGTCTCGCTGCGTTACAAAGTCTTCAAATCTTCACAAAGGTACTTTATAAAGTAGATCTATGATTACATGATAATAGAATAATAAATATAAAAATAATTATAACGTATTCAGAATTTCGACATCTACGACTTTTGTTTTAGTCGAGCCACAATGAGTTTCCGGATCCGCTCTTTATATATACATTACAGTTTTAGATCGTCGCTTTGCTATTTTAAATTAAATTTTGGTTGCGATGATGGTGCTGTTTTAGTTTTTAAGTAATTATCTTTTGTACTTAAATACTCTTAATTCCCACTCGACCAAATGAAATATTTTATATTTTAATTTCTTCGCTTCGTAAAACTTAGTCTTAGGTGGTGGCGCTTAATTCCGCCGCTCATCACACAATCCAGAATTCGGCGGAAAGTGGGGAGCGGAATACACGAGGTATACGGCATGAAGCCTGTATATAAGCTTAAGTTTTGTAAGTTCGATTTATAGATCTAGGTTGACGTTCGAGAATACAGTATCGATGCTACTAAAGGTATCTCTCATGCCAAAAGGTCCTAGTGCTTTTAACTTCACCTACGTTCAGTAGGCATCGATTTCGATATATCCTCTACACTCCCAAACCTTACTCTTATATCAAATTTTAACCTTCCATTTCAGTAGTTTCGGCTGTGCTTTGACGGTAACTCAATAACTTAAGAATGTTATATACATAGATACAGACTTCACTTCAGAAAATGCTTTTAAATAAGCTTCAAGAGAAACACATAACGAGAATACACGAAACTCACTTATACCAATCGCCTAATTTATATAAAGAAGATCTTATAAATACTCATTACCACCAAACGTAAGGGCCTCGGAGGCAATTGTTTAATTCCGGCCGAGAAGGGCCCATTCCAGTAGAAACAATGGCAGCCATTTATAAATACTCGGTCTCTCAAATGGAACCACTAAGTTGAGATAGAATCAAAAGACAATACCGACCTCACATAATTTATTATATCGGGCAAAAACATTGTAAGGTTTTATGCGTAGACCAGCTACATAGAAATGTTGGGAATGGATCGCGGATCTTGAAAGGATGTTTAGGAAATTTATATTTTGTTTTAACATGTTATATAATATATAATTTAATGTAATTATTTTTGTTTTTGAGTCTTATGGTTATGGGTTTGATTCTCGCTCTGGGGAATACGTTATTTTCATTTTCCCCGCTCTGGAAAGATTAATTGCTCTATAGATTTTCCACCATACAAACGCAATGTGTAGATTTCTAGCAGATAGTAGAGAAAACTGCTATGAGAACCTAATTCAATATTTCGAAATGTCAAATCAAAAAAACCTTTTCAAGAAATATCAGGACTCAATACGCTTTGTTATGGGCCAAAAGCGAAGAAAGGAGACGCCTATAAAAGTAATTCAACATCCTGAACGTTATTATATTGGACTGGAGAGTAAAACAATAATTTTATATTTCTAATATTATATTCCAGAATAGCAATAATCTTCCCGTCCGTATGTATCAAACTAAATAACTCTAACCCCTTGTCATGTGTCAGTGGAGACCGCGAGGTCACTTCAGTCCCAAAAATTGGCTACACTTTAATATATACTCATTTGTTTTTATTGCCCCCTTAATTAATTACGGTTTGAGTTTATAATAATTAATTATTAAAGCATCATTTATAGAATACAAGCGGCCCGCTCGCGGTTTCACCCGCGTGAACTATGTTATTATTAATTTCTGTCTCCATGACTACGTCCTAGTGACGTTATGCATTTGTAGTAACGAAGTTTCATACAAACTTTCGACCCCAAAAACAACCCCTTAGAAGTCGAATATTGCAAATTCCCGTCTTAGCGAGCACCTACGTCCTATAAGTAACTCCTATGCAAAATTTGAGATTCCTAGCACATGTAGTTTCTGAGATTTCGTGATGAGTGAGTGACCTTTCGATTTTATATATATAGATTACTACTATTAAGAATATTACTTGTTGCTTATTACTTATTTAATTTAATATTAATATTTGAAGCCCTCACCTGAAGCTGTAAACACAGTTGTGGGTTTGATATTCAATCGGAGGAAATATATTTACATATCTTGGCTCTGGAAACGAAACAAAGCGTTGAGATCCGCCACTCAACACGCCTCGAATTTGGACGATACGTGGGGAACGGAGTATCTTAACACTAGGTTCCCCTTTGCCTTGCTATATGCTAGATACAACGTGGAGCTGAAAATACTTTAATATTTAAATTCTACTGCTTCCAAGTTACATTTTTAGTTCAGTCATCCGATTTCTCATAAAATATTAATTTTGCATTCATACTATAGTTACGACAATATTGATTCTTACTTACATTTAATACTAGATTTAGGTGTTTGTTTAAGAAAATCTACTTAGATAAAATATTCTCAAAGAATTGAGAAGACGGTTCATATTTATTTTATTATCTGACTTAAATATTTACATACCTTTATGTGAGATATTTTGTGATAGTATAATTAGCTTGTGTGTTTTTGAAGAGATAGCAGATTTTTATCTACTGGAGGAATTATGCAGCTTTGAAGTCGGCAAAGTTCGGTTCGGAAGAAAGGAGTATTTTGACACATCCTATATTGGAATGAATATTTAAAACATTGCATTGAAAAAATAATGAATAGAGTTATTTACGGTTTCAAAATAAGGTAGCATCTAACTACATGGTTTCGTTTTTATAAAAATGTTTTAATAAATAGTGTATCATTTTCTTTAGAATTTGTTAGTGCAAAGTAAATACTCGAGGCATTCAACAACCAAGCGAAGGAGCGAAGAGATCTTATTGTTTTGTTTTGCTGAGGTTCTATTAATGTATTATTTTAAAGTTCAAAAAGCTATTTTACTTATTATTTTAATTCATGACTGCAGTGCTATACAAAGTAGTAGACGTCACTACGACGCAACTTTCTTTACTTGGACTTAAATTTGTTCAATGGAAAATTCCTTAAACATTTAAATAATTTAATATTTTCTCGTCAATGGTTCCAGAATCCGAAAGAATATGGGAAGCGGAATATCTTAACACTAGGCTCCATCTGAAAGATACATCTTGAACATGAAACAAAAATGTCGTCTCTTTTCCCGTTCCCGTAGAAATTTCGAGAAATCGTCACTGCTAGTTGTGTCCTATTTATCAAAGCTATAGTAATCATTTAATATTTTTCTATTCTAGAATAGAAATATAGACAAAATTTTAATATAAAGAAATGATACATGCACGGGATATGTAAAGCATACTCGTATGGCGGTATCGAGTCGTCATATGCGACCACTCGCGGCTTGGAACCGCGCCAGTGCTTTAATAGCCTGTTTCTTTAATAAAATTATAAATTATATAAAGTATATTATTTTTGTATGATTTTGTTAAGTTCTAATTAGGTTATGTTTAAGGCCATCATGGTGTAGTGGTACAGCGCTTGGTGAATGAGTCGGTAGTGGTTCGAGAGACTGGTTTTTTTTTATTCTTTAGTCAATTTGTTGGGTTGAGCGCATTTTTAAGTTGTGCAAAGCAATACGCAATGGTTCGAAAATTCAGCGGAAAGTGGAGGACGGAGTGTTTTAGCATTATGTTCCATGTATTATTGTGCAGGCATTTCGGAAATTGTGCAACGATAGTGTCCGAAATTTTTTTTTGTTTTTTCGAGTGAACAAAGGCCTATATCAGAAGAATAATTTTCATCAAAAGATATTAAAGCTAATTTGAATTAAGATATTCACAGAAACTCACCATTTACGAAACAAGCGTGTGTGTCTCCGTGTAATAGATACTTGCGTTAAACAGGATGCATACAAAATCTTAGAATAATTTCCACGAACACTAAATCCTTACATGTGCTATAAATCAAATATTATTCACTTTGTAATTTGATATGAATTGAAGAAAACGAATGAAAATAAGATGTTCTCGAAAAGTACATCAAACTTACGCTTACAAGTAAACAAACTTATCGCTTATAAAACGACACTGCTATCAGCCCATCTTTCTACTTATTTGAAACCTTTCATCGGCTAATTTTCCAAGGCATTTGACGATTTCATATTTCATCAGCCACGGATAGCATCGGGTTTCTTCATATTCTGTTCCTTGCAAAGCTTGGGTTGACAGTAATATTGCAATGTGTTTGATGGATTTCTTAACGGATATAATAAGTTTAGAAGTATAAATTCCATTTTGATTTTACTTACTTCGCCATGATAACCTCAATTTATACACAATCTTCTAATCTATACATGATAGCATAGTAATTAGATGGAACCTAATGTTGAGATACTCCTACCTTAACCACCTAACAAGCACAAACACTTTATTATTATTAATTTTATTTCCTGAACATAAATATAAATAAACAGTATATATATAAATATATACGTCCGATCTGATATCCTCATGCAGAAGCGTGAGCAGGATTGCATCCGTATCTCATCAGCGTGAGCAAACATACATTCATTTTGCAGAGAATTCACGCACCGCCTCACGCAATATACTCCTGGTGGGACTTGTATGCGAAAACAAAACTGTGTTGCCTATCTTTGACCTGGTTCGATATTCAACGGATTGTATGATATTAGATTGCTATTTTTGAGGAGATTTTTTTTATTGTCATGTATTTTTTTAATTTGATAACAGATAGATCTGGAAACAAGAGCAAGCGGCGTTAAGTTCCGCCATAGTTCTGGGGAAAGACGTGTTTTAACATTAGGTACCCTCTATGAGCGTAAAGGTACGGCATACCCTCAAAGCATCTTGCTTCATGAAAAAAAGAATGATATGACACTTGAATATACATGAGCAGTGTAGGGGACTTCTTAGAGATGATTTTTCGAAATTCACATGGAACCAAGGAAAAAAAGAGTTTGGGTTGGGTTTACGCAAACGCTGTAGCCACATCGTTATATACTGTCAGCAACGTATTTTATTGAATTATAATTTAAAAACCTACATTTCCCTTATTATTACTTCTTAATAATCTTTTAATATATTCATTTCTCCGCTCATGTGTGGAGGCGGAGCGCGGCGTTAAGTTCCATTACGCAACATGGAATGCCTCCTGAATTCTGCGGAAAATGGGGAACGCAGTTTCGTAATACTAGGTTCCCTCTGCCTACTCTGCAGTGTCCGGGTTACAGCATGCCGCTAGAAAAAACATGTAACCCGAAATAATAATGAATACTTGACCTCCTCCCAAACTAAACCTCTAACTAATAAACGAACAAACTTTCTACTTTATTACATTAGAGCTACGAAGATACTTTTCATTTCGTTCCTCCTTGTATTTATTTCTTTCTCTCCATCATTATAATCAAGGCACGTACATACAAACAAATCGATTTTATTATAACACTGAAACGCACTCAGTTACCGAGTCAACAAAGTTAGCTAGCCCCCAATAAGCGTTCGATAGAAATCTTCGCCAAATGCAATAGTTCCTTTATGATAATTTTTGTTTCTAGGATTTTTTTCATATATAATCAATGTGGTTGTGGGATATTTTTTTAAATACCATTATGGTTATAAATTACATCGTAGTCTGGTCTTATATATTTATTTTCTATTGTTTTCTTTCGTTGTTAGGTAAGAATTTTTCCTTTCTTAAAAGTTTATTTATAAAAAAGAACTTTGATCTTTTTTTCTAAAGTCACTTTACGCTTTTTCTCGTATTTAACATAGGCAGAGGAAACCTATTTTTTATTTAATACTTTATTACACCTTCTGAGTAACCTAAAGAAGTATTTTAACACTAGGTTCCCTCTGCCTACCCTACAGCGTGAAGTTGATTTTCTTAGTAACCTAATGTCAACTAATGTTGATAGACCTAGTGATAAGAAACTCCATTGTCTGCGTTCTGCCTAACATTGGACTACTATAACATTTTGTCTAAAAATATTTTAACATCTTGATTTATTTTTGACACAACTCCATATTTTTTATGGATTCGTAAATTAATTTGGATATTAAAAAATCTTTTCATAATTATAAAAACATACACATTCATAAAACTAGTTTTTTATAAGGATTCCATAGATACATTTCAAAGGCAAATTTCATATTTTAGATAACGATTTATTAACCAAAGATTGGATTATTGGGTCGTTTCTAGTGTGTGTCGATAACATTCTTTGCTATCGAAAATATTCAAATATTATAAGTAATTAACATAAACATTAAAGAAACATCGAAGCTTAGATCGTAAAAAACTAATTTTGCTCAAACTCCCAGCAAATATATCGATTTATACAGTTTTGATAATTTTTTATAGCTTTTATGCTAACTGAGTTAATAGTAAAATTTATTGCGACCATTATATGTGATTATTGAATCTGTCGATCGACTGTTTTTAGTTGAGTAATAAATTTTATTTTATGGTCTCAGTCATATTATTTATATGAAAAACGCATAAAAGAAAAAATGCTACTAGTGAAGATGGTAATTTGATTATTGAGTCGTAAAATGAAATAGATAATTCTTAAATTTGGTCTTTTAATCTTGAAATCCATCGTTGGTGCCTGTAAATTTGAGGCAGTCGTGGCGCAGAGAATTAGTGTATTGTGGCTGGCTCTAGCAACAGGGCTAAGTGCGGCGTTAATCTACGCTGCTTAACGCACAATGTATCTAGAATTTGGCGAAAAGTTGCCTATTTAACGATTTTAGAGACGCGCGAGCATAAATCCGCTCCCGTTCAATTTTTTGTTTTCTAAAAAACTAAATTGTTACTTTCCTCAAGGGTAAAAGTGAAAATTCCAAAAAATGTAAATCTAAATAAATATTTTATTTCCTCGAGTGTGGATCGAACCTACAATCAGTCGTATTTACAGTCACACATTTGTGCCTCTAAGTTACGACTGCCTCAACTAACTATTTTACTAATAATGAAAAAAATATATTAAAATATTTTCTATTTGTTCCAGGTATGATTGCGGACTTTGTAGCGGAAGTTTCCTAGAATAGCTGTAAAAATGCCTCCAAAATGCGAAAAATATTATGATACATTTGTATATATCCTTTGACCAAATGTAGCCTATATTGCCAATTAGTTGTGTTACTAATAAAACTGGGGCTCATGCGTATGCTTTTAATGTATTGTATTTATTAAATTACATTCCATATCCATATGAAACATCGAGGTCTTGCACACAAAAACTGTAACATGTTATGGTTTATTTATAATTAAACATTTTGCTATATATGGGAACATTTTTACGAAAATAGAGAGTTTATATCCATCATTTTTTTTTCATATGTCACTCTTACTTAAAAAAACACAGAATGAATCAAAAAAATGGGTGGGTGTAACTAATAGTCGCGTTTTGCTTCCTTATCAGAGCGAGGAAAATGAAAATATTGAATATATTTCCTCGAGTGTGAATCGAATCCCCAACCTGTCGCATTTACGCTTGTGCCCCTGGGTCACGACTAGCCTTTACATTTATCTAATGCTATTTTTTTATATAATAACCATTATATTTCTAAGTATACCAACTAGTGACGCTGACGTTACCAAAGTGTAAAAGAAGCTGTAAATTTTGAACATCTCATCACAATTAATCAAACTGTCACTTCCGTTCGAACAATCCGTATAAATCACGCCGACAAAACATTCTCAGGCGCATCCCTTGAAGCCTATAACGAAATTGGCTGGAATTCCCTATATTATACCTTAAACTATTATTTGCCTCCAATTTCCTTCGCCTACTGTGTCGCTTTAACTGGTACTATAAAAAGTTATGTTCATTGCGTTTTTTGTTCACTTTTTTGTGTTTTCTATGTTATTAAAAGAGCAATGTATAGGTGTTAGATTGTTAGTATCGAGTGTGTTGTATATTCGTATGTGAATGAGATATCTCGATACGATTGATATATGGTAACAATTACGTTTCTATGTTTGGTGGCTCTTATTCTGTGTCACGATTTAGATTATGTGCTTAAATTAACAAGAATAGTTGGTTCAATTGTTTATTTAATTATGCTACACGCATCGCCAGTATGACGCCAGTCATAGCACAATGTACAAGCGAGCGATTGTAAACGCGACAGATTATGGGTTCGATTCCCACTCGAGAAAATTAAATTCTTAAATTTACCTTTATTTATTTTATTTTTTAAGAACGCGTCTGGTAACGAAGCAAATGCACCGGAGTGTCCGGAATTATTTAGATATTCGTGTTAAGTGTTAAAAAAATCTTACCGCATTTTCTTGAGGGAATCGAATTCACAATCATCACGTGTATCAATGAATTATATTATTTAAAAAAATGTTAGAGTAAAATACAAACTTCTAACCATAATCACCTTATAATATTTTTTTAACACATTGTTTTATTTTAAATCAAATAATAAAATAACCCTTTACCTTTATACTAACAATATGTTTATTAGTATTGTATTCAACAAAGGGCGCATAAAGCGTAAACTAAAAACCAATTTTTCTCTACAATACGGCTCCTATGCGGTCAAGAGCTGAAGTGCCGGCCAGTATTACCGAATATCCACCGACCCGTAAACATTTTTAACTTGTTGATTCTCTATAGCTAACCTAATTAAGAATAAGTAGTGTACTTATCAAAAATACTGTTTCAATTTAAATATTCATTTCATATTCCGTTATTATGCGTTGGATATGGAAAGTAAAATTGCGACTTTCTTATTTTAGATATTCGTCTACTCTTGTATTCTCTACAGCGACAAAAAAGAGCAAACTTCAATTTTGTTCGTACAGTAGGTAATTTCAATTTTGTTCGTACATTTTTAGATGCAAGAGATACACATATGTCGGTGACTAGCTCTAACAGTCGAGGACATAGGAAGTCGACGAATACAAGCAGAGCAGGATCGATCTTAGGAGGCTTATATGATTTGGGGGAGGTGTTCGTGGATTCAAGTCTGCTGAGAATTTTTGATATTTGTCCTGGACATATAGAAAATGCCGTTAGGTTTCTCCACTATCCACACCATGTAGAAAATGACCACCATATGTGTATATAATATAATTATAATAGCTATATATATTATAATTATAATAGCTATATGTATGTTTGTACACCGATTTCCTAGAAACACGATCATAACGTATAATGTATGAATAATTTCATACATCCAAAATCGATGATAATGGCATAGCTATAGACGATAACTAATAATGTAGAACGTATGGAAATGAAATTTAATTACAGCGGAGGGAACACGAAAACTGAAGTTTATTAATCATTCCCGTCGATATTGGCGTTCCTCAGCGAATCAAAATCAAAATTAGACGGATAGACAAATCTATACTAATACCAGGAGGTGCCGTTACACCGACATGTCATTTAATAGTAACTTTTGTAATGACAAATAGGATAACTAAGAGGACTGTTGTCTTTGCGTAAAATCTTGTTTCTAAAACGTCCAAGCACTAGCCAGTAGCCACCCAAATTTTATTTTTAGTAATCTAATCAATGCTTATTAACTTGCTATCGTAAATGTGCCGTGAAGTTGTTATATATATATTTTTTGTAATAAATAAATGAAAAATTATATTTACGGGCCACAAAATTCTATTATAGATGAATATATTTATAGGTAGTACTTTTAACTTTCCAACATATCACTAAATGACCTAATAAGCTATAGACATAATTCTACCACTGAACATTGTTGTCGTATTAGAAGTAAGATAATTTTGTAACAAATTTAGAGATGTTTTTTATTACTTTTTTTTATTAATTTTATTATTATCTTTTTTTATTATTTTTTATTTTCAATTGCAATAAAAATCTAGATCAAGATCTAAAAAACTGTCCTAACGAATTACTAAAATATTTATAACATATTTTATTAAAAGCTAGCGATGTGTACGGTGTAACAACACTCATCAATGAATTAATTTATTAAGCGATTCAATTGCATTCGCAAAATCGAATTGAGTGGAATAAACCCACCGGTTTTAGTGATTAGTGCCAAAGTGACCTACATCTGTACGGCGAACGAGTTATTCGTGTAAATATTTGTATTATGAATGGGAAACGAACATATGCTGAATAATTATTAGTATATGCAGATTTTTTTTATATTATGTTAAATATTTTTATATGTTATATATCTGGATATGTTTTTGGTAGAAAACTAGTGTTAGCACACTTCGTTTTCAACTTTCCGCTCAAATTTTGAATTAAGTTGCAGAACTCGAGGCCGCATTTAATCTACCTGAAGCTATACTGTCAGACGCTTTCACACTGTGGCACTATGTATGGATGGCATCTTAGTATATGTTATATACTAAAACACTCGTGAAATAATAGTCGTTTCGACTATTATTGAAAACAATCGTTTTTTTTATTGCAAAATACCATCAAGGTGAGTAAATATTCTTTTGGCATACCTACGTATCTAATGCCTTCTAATAAAAATACCATTACGTTATTGTTTCACCAAATGAGCTAATACATCAATATTATAATACCTTATCTTGATTACCACTTAATAAAAAAGGTGTGTAGAAAAATAAGCAAAATAATAAGAATTCTGAAGGAGTTTCGTTACGTGGGGCCCTCTGAAATAAAAAGGTAAAAAAATAAAAAGTAAACAAAGAAAATAACAAAATAGTAGATACTCCTGTTTTGATGTTTCTATTGTATCTACGTAGAATGTTTCGACTTATTTCAATTTCATTCTACTGCGAATATTATGAAATAAAGTCGTCATAGCTGTCATATGTTTTATTTTGTCTAGTTTTCTCAAAGGCTACAAAATTTTATCTTGTTCCAAATTTTATAGAGAAACTTTCTATATTTATTTTTTAGCATTCATTTCCGTCACTCAAAACGTCGTAAAGGCAATAAAAATATGGTTTTAATATGGTTGTTGTTTTAAATATTCGCGTAATAACTATTATTATAAACAAATATTGATCTAGTTTTTTAGTCTCGCTAAAAAGTCTGTGAAGATGAAAACAAGATATTTCACCTATTCAATTTGTTGGAATTTCTACTTCAAATATATTTTTCTCCTTAAATCGAGTTAAGGTTCAACGATATTTAACGAACGACCTGTATGAACTCTTTTAGAGTACAAAGAAACACAAATGCTTAGATATATTTTTTAGCTTCACTGGTTAATAGGGTAGAGAGACTCTACGTTTCCCATTAAGACACTTCCTTTCTCCGCTTTCAGTCGAATTTGTATTGACACTGCCAAGTGGGAATTAAACTCACAACCGTCGTGTTTACACTCACTCACGACGGCCTCCTTAATAAAGGTAATACAAATGGCAAGTAAGCCCAAAATACTTTAAATAATTTAATACCTGGTATCCATATTCTATATTTATTAGTACTTATCACAGGCCTCTGACATTAAGTACAGTCAACATCCAATTTGCATTCGCAAGCTGAAAGCTCGTTTCGTCTGAAATTCATATTTTAATAATTCATTTTCCAAAAGAATTCCACCTTCGTAAAGTGCCAGCGAATAATTTATTATAAATCTTTTATAACTTTTGATTGCGAATATACTTAGCTGTATACATATATAGTATAAATGTACCAGTATGCTTATAAGTACGTACAAGCTTATAAATACATTACCTGAAAGCTTTTGATTGGACGAATATACATATCTTTACTAATATTATAAAGCTCAAGTGTTTGTTTGCTTAATTATTTATTTTTCGCTAATCTCAGGAACTACTGGTACGAATTGAAAGATTGTTTTTGTATACATAGTCTATCAAAAAAACTATAGGCAATGTTATATTACGGTAATAATTATAACCTACTTTATGTACCTGCGTTTGTATGAGTAATTATAATTATTTCCATTTATTTTTAATAATATAGCTATTGGCCAACGAAATCTAACGATATGCTTATATTCCAGGGATTTTTACTTAAACTGTAAAAGGTTTTGAACCTGCTACTATCACTTATAGTTCTATGACATCACAGTATGTTTTTTAAATTAGCTTTTATCAATTATTTTCAACATTCGCAACAAATTCTAAAACGCAAATACAACACGGAGCGGAATAAACAGCATCGCACAAAGCGCTGTCAGCGTTTCTATAACTATTCAGGATATTTGAATTTGAATCGTTGCTATGAAAGTTATATATAATTTAAATTAATTTAGTTGCTCTCTTCTTGCTAATGTTAAAATAAATTTGAATTTTCATAAATGTTTGTTTATTTTGGAAATTGTTGTTTGTATGTTCATTATTTTGCTAAAAATTGAACTTATATAACTTTTCTGGACAAAAAACAAAAGTGTATTATTGTAGTATTGACTTTAGCCCGTAATGTTCCTAACCAAGCGAAAGAGTAGAGAGAACCAAGTAGAAATCAGTGACCTATAATTAAAACCTAAATGACGAAACTCGGCACTTACTGACAAAAATATGTTTAAAAATGAATCGATTTTATTTAAACAATTTAGTGCTATAAAATATCATCGTGAGTTCCTCATTTACATGTAAATCTGAATTTATTATATACCAAGTAAAATAGAGATCTTTACAAAGTTTTCACTTTATGACCAAACTTAAACCTCTGTTGACGATTTAGTATTTTCAAATGTTTTATGTTCTCGTTAAAACTTTTTATAATCATCTAAAGTTTGAGAATCGTTGATGTTCTTGGTTAATGCTTATAAAATTTCGTTTAGAATTGTCAATTGATGCGTACTGACTGGTATTTCAAATTTTAGTATATACACCGAACTAACAAATGCTGACCACGTGACTGTGAAAGGAGAGACAAGAGAATAGTTCGATCCTCGAAATGATTATATTTATTTTTACTTCTTTTAAGAGACATTGACAGTATAATGCTATGCTACGTCTTGAATTCGAGCAGAATGAGCCTGGGTGTAAGAACACTTTTTTCTACTCTTACACAAGTCTCACAAGTTATAAATGCGGGATAAAGCGTGATATTGAATATTTAAATAACTTTCGTTCCCCATTTTCCGTCCAATTATTCAATCCATTCCGTATTGAGCCGCTAACAACAATTCCCTCAAGTGTGGATCGAACACACTATCATCACATTCACATTTGGACACTATTCCACTGCGCCTCAACAGCCTTGTATATTCTCGTTTAGTAATATCCTTTAGCCATAAAGCCACAAATTTTAATTTTAAATTCAGATCTACAAAAAAAGGATAGGAGAGTAACAGAATCAGTTTCGCTCCACGCAACGTCGCGCAAGAAGCAAATCGTTGGACGAGCTTACTTATATCTCTTGTATATTATAATATAGGGCTGTTAGTTGACATTATTTTATAATGTTAGATTCTTTTGATTTCATATTAAATTACGTTTTTTTTTCTTTTCACTTATATAAGTTAAATCGCGGAAAAAGAATATAGTTCGGAAATTGAAATTTATCGAGGTCGTCGATAGTTGTTTAAGGGTATTTATTTATTTTGTAAAACCTTAGACGTTTAAATTTATAATTTTATTAGTTACATTTTCAAAAAACAATTTATACATGGATAATAATATATAGTTACCAACTAAGCTACAATATCAACATTATTTGAAAAAAATATTAATTTAACTTGGGAATCAGCAATATAAAAAAGTACTTTTTAAAATTAATTTTACAAGAGAATTATTTTGCAATTATTCAATAACACCTACTACCATATAACAATAACGTTATAGCATACAAGTATCAACCCTACAAACCGCTCGCGAGTTAGCAGTTTTTCCAGAGCTCCAGCAGGACTTGGATTTATCGTTTCTACTGTTTTTACATTTCCCATTCAGTTTTACACCAGAGAAAGTTTAGCTTAGCGTATACTTGCCAAATAATATACGCCTATTTATACTGTGTAAATGATCTGCAATTGTGGCTGTTTGTAAAGGAAGCTTGTTTCTTTTGGTTTTTATTGAGGTCTTTTGAATATTATTGCTTTAGCTTTTAGCGTGATGTATCCTGCATATCTGCAGGGTAGGCAGAGCGAACCTAGTGTTAAGGCATTCTGTTGGTATAAATATTAAATTATTTATTTTCCTGAATAAAAAACGTACCCAGAACCGTCGCACTCACAGTCAGGAGCTGTTCCGGTGCGATTCGAATCATCAATAACAAATTAAATATAATTTAAAGTACCTAATAATTTTTAAACATATCAAAAAACAAAACTAAAGATGCACTTTGGTCACCTAGACTTGGGTACATCTTTGCATCATTTATAGTAAAAGAACCTTAGAAGGATTTGAATCGATTTGTACCGTAATACAGTTAGGCTGCTCCACTGAGCCACTATGAAACTAAAACTACATCGATATTATTCAATCTCGAGCACAGCACGAGTAATCTGGGCTTAGGCAGGTCTCAGTCTTAAGACGTTTAGAGTGATGACAAAGCGCCTGAATGCTCTTTCATTAGGGTACGAGCTCTCCGCTTGTATCAAATTTTCATGAAGAGGATGTTGTGATAGAGTTATTTATAACCTGAGACCCTTTGGAAGGCTAAGTTCAATTGAATTGTGGTTGCGTATTATATTTTACATGCGCATGATTGTACACGTGACGGTCGTGGGTTTGATTTCCACTCTAGGAAATGAAATATTGAATATTATGTGCGGCGTTGAGTTCTGGTACTTAACACGCAATACTTCGGTGCAAGAAAGTTTAAGAATTCGGTGCAAAATGGGGAACGGAATGTCTAAACTCTAGGTTTCCTTTGAAACATATAGCCTTCGGGATACAGTACAAAAAATAACTTTATTTAATAATTATCTACGAAAACCGGCATCGTAATTTAAGTTTTTAATACATACAACATTTTTTATGGAAAGTATAAATTTCTTTCGTCTTATACTAATATTAATTAAAAATGAACATTGAACATGTCAAAATATTGAAGTAAAAACATTCAAGTTCTGCTTCAAATTCCACCATCTGGATGACATAAGATTGAAATTTGCCGAGATTTTAGAAACACCTTGCGTTTGTGTCGCCAACTGTCTGTCGAACATTTGGTTTGCGAACGCTACTGGTTTAGTCGCGTGTTCAATTTTATGTATTTTTTGTAAGCTCAATTATCTTTATGGCACCATATTTAAATTTATTAAAAACTAGCTCTTACCTGCGGCTTCGCCTCCGTTTTGAAATGTTATAAAATTATTTATTTTATCAGTTGCTTATCAATATAGCACATGTTAGAACGTTTGGCAGGACGGCAGTGGCTGCAGTGGGTTATATCAAATATGTAATATATCCTCTACCTATACTTTCTTCATAAATGGACTATCCAATAAAAAACTATATTTTAAGTACTTTTATATGTATAAATGCAGCGGATTCAATTACAGAACTTTTAAATTTAATATTATAATATTAAAATAAATAATTGATATGTAATCTGACCCGTTAAATTAAGACTTTTTTTAACATTATAAAATTAACATAGGTGTGTACTATAGTTTAAAACTAGTTTAGAATTTTGGGCAACTCCATGGCCTAGTTACTAGTTTACAATGAAAAACATGAAGGAAATATTATTATTTTTCTTATCTTAATAATAGTACCATCTTTTACTGCGGCTTAAATTGTGTCTCTGTCAATTTGATTGGTACAATCAAGTTGGCACAATCAAATTGTTTCGAGTCCGTGGTGGGAATCGAGAGTGCGATTCGACGAACTATGTTTGCTTCGTTTGCTTTTATTTTTATATTAAATTTTTGATATTTTTACTTCCAATTTTTGCCAATTTTGACGATTTGGCTGATTTTTAGCCTGGAGGTAGTCCACTTTGGCGACGTGGGCTGATTGAGACGTGCCTCCGAGCATAAAGGAGTAGAATCCAACTCACAGGAGAATTAAATTTTATAATAAATAAATTAATTTAATGTACGAGTATATGGAATACAGCTATTTAGTTTTCAACATTGTCTCGGATATTCGAATAGTTTATAGTATTTTTTTCATTTATTTTAAGAAAACACAAATGCTTATAACCTTATTAATAAATAATATATTTTCTATTTTAGAAAACTTTACGAATAAATCGTACTTTTTAGATAAAGCGTGAAAGCGAAAAAATATTTATTTGATAATTTTTACACGAATTATTTATCTATATGTATAATTAACGGAAGTTCTAAGTCTGTAACTGGTAAAGACTTCTTTACTCCTTATGCTATTTGGCACTCTTTTTTTCTATATATTTTAAATAGTTTACGATAGACAAAAATAGCCTCCAAGTCGAACTCGCTATCATTCAGTCCCAGTTAGAAGTAGTTTTAACCAGTATTTTTACTGCTTTTTTACTGATCCATCGAGTTATTTCTAATATCTAATATTAATCTAATTTAGTGCGTGATACAAATTGATTATTACCCACACACGTCCAACACTTTGACTCAATCATCGTCAAAGCTACCGGCTGTAATCCCATAAGCGATGAATAATTAATGCATGCCTTATATGGTAGTAATTAGCGATAAAGCGGGAAAGCTATATAGCTATAATTGTATAGAGCTATCAATTTTTTTTTATAGGCCCATTATGTAATAGAATCGCGGCGTTGAATTCTGCCACTCAACACGCAATGCTCCAGAATTCGGAAAACAAAAACCTAATATAAAATAATAAAATCTGTTACCTATTAAACCTGAACATTTCTTAACTATATTTGAATCTTATACTGTCTTAGTCAGGAAACTAACATTCCAACTATTACATTAGAACTGTGTCATTTAAAAATAAAAAAAATAAGCCATTTGTTCATATTCTTCAAACAATACGTACGCTAAAACTAAACCCCGTATAATAAAGAATTCTCAGTGTATTTTCCACGGAACCGGGTCGACTTTAAAATTTAATATTACTACTGATTTTATAAAAATATTTTCATTCCCACATTGCTCTGTACGTATAATATTATTCCCATATGTACGAGATAGACATAATGTAGTGTTCAGCTCTTTCTCTTGTTATAATTTAATTTTACACTAACTAGTGTGTGGACTTACTATTTTTTTGATCGTTCTAGGTTCGATTTTATCACTTATTCTTTACGCACTACAGCTTTAGCTGTGGTCTAATGGTAATATTTAAGAGTTGTGTATTACGTCATTAACACACATTTTAAATACGAGACGTAAATATAGGCCTATGTATATTAGATTATGTAGGTTATATAACCTATTACAAGCCTTGCTTAATTAAAGGGCTATCACAAAAATATTTTTCCAATTCGAACCAGAAGTTCCTGAGATTAGGCGTTCAATCAAATAAAGTTTTATGATATTTGTATAGAAAATCATATGTTGCGAAAATGCAATGCTATTAGTGGAATAAAGTATAAAATAATTAACTCTATAAATACTACTTCAAATTGTTTTTGACTAAATTAAATGCAATGTATCTGAAGTGGGTTAAAAGAAGAGAATGGGTTGTCTGAACACTAGCACTCCCTTACCTCACAAAAGGTAGAAGAAAGATAAATTAAATTAAACAAAAATCCAATGTATTATCTTGTACGAGTATACCACTAAACTATATAATTAATTATAATGGCAGCATTAGACGATCACTCAATAAAAGAAGGACCTATTTCCCAATACACCACGTTTATACAGATTGACAGCGACAGTCGGTATTACTGACCGACTGAAACCACTTTATGAATAAAATCAAAGCTCCCCGCAAAGCCCTAGTTGACTAGAGCCGTCAATTACGTCGTAAATTGCGAGCTAGCCGCCAATCCTACCTAGTGGTGTGTTCTCTGCTCGACAACATTTATTTTTGAGTTTTATGTTTGTTTTTTTTAAGTTGGGTAGGGAATTGTCTTAATGGGGAACGGAGTGTCTTAACGCTAGGTTCCCAAGTTCCCTCTGCTTACCCTGCTATGTGTAGAATAGAGCGTGAAGCTAAAAAACGTCCTATAAGTATACAATAGTAGATTCTTACATTCTAATTGTATATATTTAATTGTAATGTTAATTTAAAATTTATTAGTATGAGTAACAATAATATGTAAGAATTTACTAATTTAACACTAATAAAAATAACATCAAATTTAAAATATATAATATATTCTCTATTAGTGAGCAGGGAATGCACTTATGCATCCTGGACTGCACAATCCGCTGCAATCCCAGCAAGTACGAGTATCTCGCGAGAATGGCGGAGCAAATAAATGTCTTAGAGAGATCTCGTCGTTCAGTATTCTCATCCAGGCAGGGTTATGACAGGTTTTGCTATAAATGCTGATCTTGGATTCAAGATTGACTTTTTAAATGATCTATAATACGTCATTAAGAATAGTAATTGTTTATTTTGTACAATAATGACGTATGTTTATTGCAGAATGAGAGAGAATAATGAGATGTTGATTGCAGAATTCTAATTACTTATTTTACTGTCACGTTCATAGCGATAGAGTGCCATCTTAATACTTAGGATATTATTTGGTAATTAGGCAAAAAACAATTTATAACATAAACAATTTAGATACGAGTATGTATAATAAATGTGTATAACCTTGCATTTGAATTTAATGGAGTCAACTGACTACAAGATCAGATTCTTCAAGAACAGAAAAAAATCCTAATGGTTTTCCCTTTGTGACAGCTGTCATATGCAAATGCTGAAGGAGCTCGAATTAATATTTAATATGACGGGGCTTTGAAGACGTCGTTATAGAATTAGTATTATTGCACGTGTAATATGTTTGTTTTTTATATTTTTATTTTGGCTTTTATTGCTGATTTGATATAAATAAAAATAAAATAAATATTGAATGATATTAGTGTTATCATTGAAATATCTTCTCTCTCTCTCTTTTTCCACCTTATGATGGAAGAAACAATGTGTTTCGTCACTGTTTTCTTCTCTCTCAACGATAATATTTGTGTTTGTTTGGAACAGTGTTTGCTTGTATACATGATGGTTGTGGATTCGACGCCCACGCTATTAATTATTATAGATATGGAATAATACATAGATACGTATATAAGTTTGTTGTCCATACAACACTGTATCTCGAATTGTAGTGAAAAAATGAAAAAAAGAATGTATGTGACAGTGATACTAAGTTCTTTCTGCCTGTCCTTTTACATGCGGGATCCGACGTGACACTGAAAAAAAACTAAAGAGTAGCTCGTATATAGAGGTCAATCATGGCGCAGGGACAAGCGTGCTATTGTAAACACGGCTGGTCGTGGGTTCGATTTCCACTCGAGCAAGTTAAATATATTTAATGTATTTATGGCGCTGAGTTGCGCCACTCAACACACAATAAAAGAATTAGGTTTGAAGTGGGGAACAAAAGTCTCTTCTGTCTTATCAGCAGAAAGATTGGTCACTAGATCCATAACAATTTTGATCTAAGAACATAATATATATTTGCAAATATTGTACAGGTAGGTAGATACATTCATAAAGCGTCATATTTTATTCGTTCCACCGAGCAGCTGTCATAAATCGATTTTACTTATCTAACAATAAACAAGGCCCGGAATCTCGATAGATATATTTAGACTTTTGTGTTCCCTTATATTCTATTCCTAGGTATTGTTTTCTCTAGATCTTCTCACGTACGTAGGAAGTATTTGAAATTTTAATGTGAATGTAGTGGTTATTAAGTTTTGATGAAAATTGACTTTAGACACGAATAAAATTTTAAGGATTTTGCAATTGTATTTAGTGCAATTATGATATTAAAGGACTGAGAATAAATGTAACATTTAAAGAAAATGTTATATCCAGATCTTAACCTATTTTTTTTTATTTTAATAAAAACCATTTTTGATTCAATTGTATCCACCAGCAAGAATCAAAGATGCGGAGAAAGAGAGCTAAGAGAGCTCAAATTTAGGCTGTTAGATAGAGTAATATTTTGTATATCCTCACATAGGAGGATGGGCAGAGGAAACCTAGTTTTGAAATAAACAGTTCATGAAAATAATTCAATCCTCGTCAGCCAGTTATATTGTACTTCTGCTTCATGACGGCCTCAACAAGCATTATAATATTCCACATAATATATACAAATATGCAATTAAATAAATACCTTAGATTAATTTGAAAATATTATCTATTTTATATACAAGTTTCTCTTTTTTTCATTAAATTTTTTAATTTTATTTTCTCTTTTTTCATTATAGAATAGAAAAAAAGTAAAAATAATAAAACATATTTGCATTTAATATTAGCTCTTACGTATCACGATCCACGTATAAGCCTTATTACTTTACAAAACTCGATCATCAGTCACACACGGCGTTTGATTTATCGTGTGTACGTATTTGAAACGTTTCCTACACGATAGGTTACGATGTCTGCCTTTTATGCCTATAGTATTAAATTATTATAAATATCTATATATATTAATCATATATATTAAAAGCCTAGTGTTAAGGCACTCCGTTTCCTTATTTTCGCGCCCAATTTTCAAGAAATTTCTGGTTAAGTGACGGAAATTAGCACCGAGCTTTGTCTTATCAGAGAGGGGAAATATTATTTTATAATATTTAAAAATAAAAGATAAAATAGAATAAAATAATTTATATCACAAAAAAAACTGTTTTAAAACTTACAGGACTTTTAAATGTTAAAACATTAAATGGTTGAAAGCAAGTTACGTCACTTTTTTACTCGTTTTAGTTTCGCATAAAATTATGTGGAAGAATAAAATTATATTTAAATGTTTAAATGAGTGATTGTGGAAAATGCAATTTTAATTATTTTAATTATTTTTTATTGTTATTTTGGAGAGTCTCAGCGTAGCGGAAGTGATGGTTGTGAGTTTGTTTCCTACTTGGGGAAAGAAATTACTATCATTTCCCCCTATTCTATCGATTTTTATAGTTAGTTACCGGCGACAAATCCGTCTTTGCATGTTTAAAGTCAATGTAATATAGATAAACAATACAAAACCTTTACATAAATTGTATGTGTTATTCTGATGTGTAAGCTAAATTACTGTAAAAGTTAATCTAAATTAGTTTAGTAGTTTTTGAGTGAAAGTGGAACAAACATACATTCTTAATAATTCCGTACTTTCATAACTAAGCGTTCAAAACCTATGTTGTGTATAACAGACACCTAGTAGATTCACTCAACCGAAATTAGTGCGGTTAAGTTACTTTAACAAGTAAACTTGTTACGAAAGCTGTCAGCGCCAACTACGGAGCCCCATGTTACATGCCATACACGCACTTGTCTTATTTTTGTATGTTTATATGTAGGTATATAGTGTTATATGTTTACTTCATATTTATAGATTATAGACTAATACCTCTATATTTTAATAATATAAAGCTGATTTTTCCTTTAGTTGTACGTGCTGATCTCAGGAACTACAGATTCAAATTTATTTATTGTGGAAAGCTTCACCTGTGATCATAGTCACCTCGGGCAAGTAGAATTTGTTTTATGTTAATGACAGCTAGCAATTTCCAAGTATTATATTTATATAGTGAAAATAATCTTTATGAAATTCGGCATTATATTTCTATCGATATATTCTAAAATTCATATCTTTTCTTAGCCAATTATTCTTTAATATTTGAAGCTAGAGAAAAAAATTGCCGTTATGGTGTAACAGCGTTTAGCTATACGCACCACGGCTGTGGATTCGATTCCTGAATCGGTATTATTTTTATTCTCTCGTTCTGGTAACAAGAGAAACCGCATCGTTGAATCCCGGCACTCAAAACACAGTGTTATGAAAATTTAGCTGTGCATGGGGGAGGGGGTGTCTTAAAAGTAGGGTCTTTCTATCAATCCAAGGTATGTCGATGCTATAAAATAAAAAAAAATTGCTAGCAATATAAAATAAAACAGAAACGTCATATTTTTTCACGATTGTCAGTAATCTGTCGGGATTAACAGTGTACCAAACAATAGCTTTAATGCATGAAACCGTACGAGCTGTGATCGGTGGGTCTTCATTCGATAGCTATGCGCCATCACGGCGGGGGATTACGATATGTTCGAATTTGTTTTGTTGTTGCGCAGGACAAAATAAGTATAAACTTTATTGATTTTTATAGATATGTTTTGAGATGAAAAGTTATTTTGTATTTAAATGATTTTAAATTGGCCAGAGCAATGTTTATCTGGTATAAATAAATTTAATGTCAGTTAACTTGTAATTGATGTTTCCTAGTGTGTTTGTTAATTAGAAAATTGTTATATAATATACAACACATATAATAAAATTTGTTTATGCTACAAATTTTAATATATTATTATTTTTAGTTCAAAAATTAATTATATTACAAAAAAAATAGTTCAAACGATCGATTGCCCAACAAACGTGAAAGTAAATAATTTGAAATTCTTACTTTAAAATCCTCATATACGAAGACAAATGTTCAATTCGTATAATATCATGTGTATATACTATATATTATATTTTATGAATAAACGTAATATGTATAATATGTTATCAGCTTTGTGATATCGCAACAGCTGCGGTTATTGGCTGGCAAAACGTCAAAATCACTTAAAACTAGGTCATGTCGTTAATGCACTTCCACGCACACGCCTTGTTGTGATGCTTGTTATTAGAAAAAATTGTTGGTATTGATTGTGGTATGGGCCCCTTAATTATATATGGTATTTTTATATTTGGACATTTCTCAGCGTTTTTAGATACTCAGAGAGTAGCTTAAATTATTATGTTTTAGATGTTTTTTAGTTTATTTCTTAAGGGGAGATAATATCTATAAACGTATAAAAATTACAACCACTCAAACTCGCGTGTTTCGAACACTTTTTGCTAATCAAAATCAATGTAGTTCGGTAATATCGTATGGCTTAATCAACTAGAGCGCTTGGACGGATTCCGAGAGGCACGGATTTGAGTCTCTCTGCATTCAAGTATTAAAACTTTTCTAAAAATAATTATGTTTTCATTTTTCCACCAATTATTATTATCGTTAATTGGTAGGTTAAATCTGGTTTTATCTGATTTTCGCAAGTGGTTAATCTGTCTACACAAATAGAGTAAAATAAAATAAACAAATTAATTTAAATCCAATATTACAATTTGATTAATTAAAACAGTTGCACAAATGTACACATACTAATGGGCGGAAGTGTAAAAGGATTGTTTGCATTGATTTTAAATTGAATTGCACCAGAATTTTTATATGGACACGAAATGAGTTAAAAGCCGTAAAATAGATTGCAGGATTATTGAGCAATAAGTTAATTGCGATTATTTGTTTATAGTGCACTCTCTGTGAAATTGTTTATTTTATGTTTTTCGCTACGTCCTCCTAACCCTCGTGGTGTTTTTGGTTCTGTTTCTAGTTTGTATCTTTATTAAATAACTTTGAAAAATATGTAGGTATTTTATCAAAATGATACTGATTGAAAAGCGAAATCATCCGTCTCTTGATATCTTTTCAGTAACTTTAAATATTTCATAATTCTATTTATTACATTGAAATCTAATAAGAGCTATTGGCTTTTGACAATTTTTACTTATTTTAAATTAAACTAAACTACACGTAACATACATATACAGATAGACATGTGAACAGGGACTATTGTGAAATGATCAAAACGTTAAGTATTCTAAACTGTATTTTCGAATGCAAAAATATAAGCGATTAATACGTTTTAAAGCTCAAATCTATTATGCCTTGTTAATTGTGTTCAAATATCTGTATTTCATTCAACCATTCATTCGGGAAAATTACATTTCTTACTTGGCTTTGAAGCTGTTTTTCTTTTATCGGTTTATATTCCTTTCCTATAAATGCTAGATACCTACGTATTTATGCAAACGTAAGTTATTAGATTTGGCTAATAACATGACGTGACTTGTCCGCGTCGTCGAGCTTATCCCAGATTACACTGAATCTAGTACGGATTATGATGAAGATATTTAATATTATATATCTAGTGCCTTCATATTACAAAGTATTTAATAATGTTAGTCTGTTATTTTATTATAGAATTTTAGTAGTTAGTTAAATATTAGAAGTGATTAATATATAGTGTTTAATATTTATTTATTTTCTTAATTTTGGATAGTAGATAATTCTATTTCCATTTTTTGTACACCTGTAAGTAAAATTAAATGATTACTAATATTTAAATTTATATCCTGCTTAGAATTTTGTCGTTTTTTTATTACTCTTATTTCAATTAATTCTTTCATGATTTAAGGCAGCATACATGCATGCTACTTAGTCACTAAAGGTGCATTTTTTAGAACACTTAAAAACTGTAAAATTGAACACGCGACTAAACCAGTGGCGCCTACAAACCAAATGGCGGACATTTGTTAATACTGAGGCAAGGTGTTGTTAAAATCTCAGCAGATTTTGATCTTGCATGTTGCCAGTTATTTGAGACAGGTGGTTTAAAGAACAGGTCCATTTCGCTCTATATGATAAAGGCATTGCGTGTTTGATGGAACCCAATATGGAACCTGTCAATCAGTCCTGGGAACCTTTTTTTATGTGTATAACGTGTTAATCGTTTGATTTATTAAGGGTTATACAAATTACAGATGTTATCATAGGCAAATGCACAATTCAGATGTTAAGAAGCACAATTTACCTTTTTTTTAATTTAACTACTTATCTGTGTTTTTACAATTGTTTTGTGGTGAACTTCACGTTCATTACCTAGTGTTTGTTTTATTTAAATCGGTTCATAAATAAAAAAGTGATTTTACTTTCGAGCGGACGAAGTCGCAGGCGGGTCGCTAGTCTATAACTAAAATATTACGCAATCTTAAACACCGATAGAGCCAAGGCTTAAAAAGAGGGGGAGATTTAAAAAAGCTCTTTCAATCGAAATACTCGTATAAGTACCCGAACTGATGATTGAAAAAGTTTGAATAAGACAGCTTGAAAGACTGATAAATGAAAGTCAGAGTCAGACTCGATATCTAATTAAATGTGCCAAGGTTAATGAAAATCGCTGTTGGGTTTGGGCAGATTGGTATGTATGGAAGTGATTGAATTAGTGTTGTTTTTTTTGTATATAAGTAGATAAGTGAACCTTTTAAAGCGTTTAGTCGTGTTCATTTTGTACTTATTATATATTTTTTGGAAATACCGATGTTTCGAACTATTTGTAGTACTAGTAATACTAAGAAGAAGGGCTTAAGAGTTTCGTTTTAGAAGAATCATAAAATAAAAGATATTTTTACATGACAATTGCTTTAATGTCATAAAATATTTTTTAATTTAACAATTATAAAGGAATTGCACCATTCAATTTGAATTCTCTAATTAAGAGAAAAGATTTAATGCTTGTCCAAACAGAGCCTAGCCTGGAAATTGCTGTTTCAGTAGTTCAAGGAAGATCACGCTTCAAATAGTATCTACATATATACATACGTCTACATGAGAAATAATTTATGCGTGGGATGTGTCCTCTTGTCAACTTCTGGGTGTAGTCCAAAATTTTGGCAAAATGTCACCAAGTATGTCCAATTAAAATTTTAATCGAGTTTCAAAGTAAGGCTCGCTTAGGTTTCGGATAAGTCGGACAAGGGATGATTAAACCGAGCTATTTCATTAACTGTTGATCTTTGGAATTCGTTGGGAATCCGAACAGGCTCGTGATGTTCGCGCGTAAAAATATTTGGGGTAAAGCCTGAGGGTATCGGAAATTAATAAACTGAAAGATTCAGAAATGGGATTTTAGTTGGTGTTTTGGATTGTGTGAAGTTTGTCGTAGCTTTTTGGAAGTTTACTCGTAGATTATAACAAATTGTATTTTTATGACTCTACCGTATTATGTCCATAATGCGGTTTGCATTATCCGTTATTTCGGCGCTTCAATCTGTAAAAAAATAAATAATTGTAACATCGAACACAGACATATAAAATAGCCTACAAACAAAATTGTGATTAAAAGCTTGTTCTATTTAAGATTTTGCTCCAGATAAGTTGTTGAAACTTATCTTTTTTCAAGTTCGAAGAACTTAATCTTAACTCACAAAACAGTTTCGCGAGCTCTCTCAGACGCTCCAACATTTTCTCATGTTCTTGAGCATTACAGGATTTTTTATAATATTGCGTAAAGGCTAACTAAGTAGCAAAAGCTATTTGTAGAATAAAGAAGCGACGGTAATAGGGAAACGGCTTCCGGCAGGAGCTTAAAGAAAAACAGTTTTGAAGTAATTTGTTTACCACAGATAAGATTAAGATTCTTCTGCAACTTTCTATTACAGACTCGTTTTAAATTTCCTCGGATTATTCTAACAACGGGGCAAATTATTTTGATGAGCTGCTTTATTTGTTCCGTCACTTGAGCTGTTTTTTTGGGGTGTTAATTTTTTTATTTTCTTGTAATGAGATAAAAATAAATTCTTTTTAAAATTAAAATAAATGCGCTAAACGGCGTAACAGATATGCCATAAACGATTTGTTGTTTTTAATTTTATACATTCAATCACGTATTTTATTTATACTATGTGCAATATTATAGTTAAGAATTGAAAATTAATTTGGATAAATGCTTGAAGTGAAAAATATTTCACTAGGTCATCCATAATGTCTATTTGAAACGTGAGAAATGTCTGAAGAAAATAAAATATCCATACGTAACTTTTGCGACCGCAACTTTATTATAACAATATGAAGCTCCGTAACCCTTCATCCATTTTTCATCAAACCAATACGGTATATTTTAACGAAAAAAAAAACGGAAGAGAAACAAGAACACTGACACCCGTCACCATTTGCTATGAACATTCTCAATTCCGTGAGATCCCAAACGTAGCATTTACATGTATTTTTTTTATATTTTCCCCTTTCAGTCCCTAGCGATTTATGCCTTGACGTTTTTTTTCATAGAATGTTAACTTTGTTTCAGGTAAGCCTTGGTAGCCAGTAACCTTTCTGGGATATATTTTGTGACCCTTCAGTTATTCCCGTAAGAAGCGATGGTAAGTATGATTTCTTTCGATTTTATTTTATTATGTGGAAGGTTTTTGACATCTTTATAATATAAAATGATCAATTTTATCCGAGTATAGTTCATATAGACATTAGTACATTAGACGACAAGCAGGGTAGGCAGGGAAAACATGAATAACGAAGTACTTTATTACTTTATCAATCTTTATAAGTAATATGTTAAAAAAAATCTTGCATAACTACAATGCGGATAAAGAATGTCATCGTTTCGACTGTCGCCGACGACGTCGGTTATGGGTTCGATTCTTACTTGGGGAATTAATATATTTATCTTGTCTTTCTGGTAACAGAACAAAACACTAATAAAAAAGAAACCACACATTCGAATCCGTTTTCATCAATCAGATATCTAGGTAACGAACTCACTGCACCCTTCTTTTCATGACTACTTCTTCTATTAAAGTCCTCCAAATGAAATAACTAATTTTGAAAAGACAAACGTATTTATACAGTCAACTCGGCCGTTATTTGTAAAGGTCCACTTGAATCTCGCTGACGAGTGTCTTGATCCTGTAATTAACAGAGTAAAGTTGATTCTATGTAATACTTCTGTCTTCTTAAACGGATTAAAATTAATGTTTTAGTCAGTAAGAAAGAAAATTATTATTTATGCAATGTAATTATTATATTTCTTTTCAGTGTCTTTTTCAATGTTAGAATTATAGTTGTACGTATATTAGGCACACTGTCCAAATCCAAATGACAGTAGTAGTTAATTTTGGAATAAATAAGTACTAACTACCATGAGCTATGATTATAAAAAGCGTACAAAGAGTGTGAAGCTTAACATAACATATACAGTATTCTTAATAGCAAACACGTTAAAAACACATAAGGGACGACCTCCATAATAATTTTCTCAGAACTGGTGTCGACATAGCCATATTAGTCTATAGCCAAATGGATATGTAAAAACGATTTGTTTTTATGTAGTATATAAGAATGTTATGAGATGCAGGAATGGATCTGCAGGCTCCTCCCTGCTGATTCATTAAGCGGAGTGACAAGATACTCCATTCTCTACGTTTCACTCGTTCAGACTGTAAATTGAGGGGCGAAATAATGCAACTTTCTCTATGATGAGGCTTCTAATCTTCCGACATTGTTTTTATACAAAATTGCTATGTAAATTAATCCTTAATATAAAAATAAACGTTAAAATATATTACAAAATTACTATGAACTTTCTTGCGTTATTATATACAGAATAGATTCTATGTAATAACATAAGACATAAACAAATAAAAGGACACTACATTGATTTGCAACGCCAAGACGGGCTGTATGGTAATTTCCGTGCAATATTAATTTTGCGAAGCGAATTATTGATAAGCGCATATGTCGGAGAGCAAATGTGCTAAATTGCTCTAGAAATTACTCTAGCCTTAGAAAATGTATGAAAATGTATGTAGAATATGTAATGTGGTTTCTTTATCATAATTTGTATGGGAAATACAATGTAAATATTTTAATTTTAAATTCTTTACCTTCTCTGCTGAATGCGGAAGTACCTACTGTATTGATTTTATAAGGTTTATTCAAGAACAATGTTAAAAAGCACAACAGCAAACACAGCACTAGCAGCAGCTCATTTTAAAAGAGTGAAGAAAGAGAAATAAAGTGATGTATCACTAAGTTCCTTTGCAAACTACAGGCGAGTGGGTTTGAATAACATTTTTATATGTTTTTAAATTTAATAAACAAGTGTTGTTATTTAAAACTCTATATATTTATCGTATTTCTTTTAAATATATTTTGACAAGAACAGAATTTAAACTTGTTACGTCTGTCAGTGTATGTAATATGTAAATTTACTTGAGAGGAATTTTATTCTAGTGAAATTTGTCGGGTGCGAACGAAATGAAACTAATACCAACTTGTGTTTGCCAAGCCGCTCTGTCGTCTACTCGCTATTTGACCCGAGTGCGCTTTTATAAGGGTGGCTATGTCTAGTGTCTATTCATTTATCTAATAGATTGAAACTTTGCGTTCTATTTTAGCTTCACGCTGTATCCCTCATGCAGCAGAGGGATACAGCGAAGGGATATTGAATTTAGTGTTAAGATACTCTATGCCCCAGTTTCATTGCGCGTTGAGTCGCCGGACTTAACGCCGCACTAGTGAAATGCTTTGTAGCTACATTACTACGACCTGTGATGTATTTTCAGTAAGTAAAATAATATATATCCTTGGACTCCTCTGTCAAGGAATTTTAATTGGATGTCGTAACGGGCTCTGCTCTCGTAGAACTATACCAGAAGTACCTTTAAGTCATTGTTGCATAAAATGAGCGATTATCAGTATATATTTGCATATTTTTAAATTTGTGGACTATCCTATTTTTTTCTGTAATATGGTTATCGTACGTATTACATACCCATGAAGTGCAAGCTTTCAAATAAAGTCTGCAAATCTGAAATAGAAATATTCAATTCGACATTTCTTGTTATGGTTACAGTATTAGAGTTTGAATCAATAATTCATTGACCATTAAAGTGTGTGAATAACACTCTTGGTTTTTTCAAAGACATACATATTTTGCTACTAAGCAATATAGGAATAAAAAATATTATATAACATCAAAACTTCTAAAAAATTGGATGATAATTCTCTAAATTACAATATTTACATAAAGTATCAACATTATTTATATTTTATTTAACCAAAAATACAATGGAATATTCCTTATTAAATTTTCATATTAGTGAAGAATATTCTAATAACACAATTAGAATATTCTTAACTGACTACACTATGTTGGGTTCAAATTCATTCGATTTATATATAACTACGTAATTTTCGTAATCTAAATGGACATCAGAAAAAACTAAGTTCAACCATTCAACATGCAATGTCTCGAAAGATAGACGATGCATAGTGTGTGACGATGTGGAATGACTTAACACTGGGTTCCCTCTGCCTACCCTGCTAAATTAATTATGCGGGATACATCATGAAACTAGAAAAAAGTTTACTCCAATCACAAATTTAAAGATACATACATATTCAAAGACCTGTTCCATACTTCCGGAGCACGTTGGACAGTGCGTCCCGATAGTCAATCTAACGTAAGACGAGAGTCGTTACTGGCAATCAGAAACTTGTTTGTTCTGATATCTTGTCTGACCATAAAGTTACAAGTAGCCCCCATTAAAGGCATCGGAAGTCAAATGTAAATCTGTACGACAACTGTAGCTTTATTTAAAACAAATTCTGATTAAACACGGGAAGAAGTCTTTAAACGATTTAAATTGTTTGTGGTGTATTTTGTATTATAATTAACAAGTATAGTACAACTTAACAAAGTAAAATTATATATAAATTGATATCAATTTTACTTAAAACTAAAACATCTCATTGAAATAACTAATTTTGAAACGTGCTGCGTGTGCTCCTGGCACATCCTGTGCCATGACTGCCTCATTTGGGCGTCAGGCACAAGAGTGTGACTGTCACGCGACGGTTATGTCATTTCTTTGCTCTGGCACAAAGGCAAAATCCCAACGTTGAGTTCCGTCACTCATCACGCAATGACTCAAAAAATTCAGCAGAAATTAGTTAACGGAGTATCTTAACACTAGGTCCCTCTGCCTACCCTGCTAATACGGAATACAGCATGAAGCTAATTTAAGAGCAAAATTATCACTCTCATATGTCATGTGCACATACATTGACTGGTTTGAACAGATAAACACACTCTCATGCGTCCCACGTCATGGGGCTACTGACGAAACTAGACGTGTATTCTGTCTATAGAGCGCAACCTAGAGTCTTTAAAGCCATATACTTAGAGTAAAAGATTAACTTTATATCGTCAATTCCAGGTTATGACAACGACATCTAGATGACTGACAAAAAATAGGTATACCTACTATTTTTCATGTAGCGACACAATTTTTGGCCATGTAAAAATATAATAAATATATGAAATGCGAAGTAGACCGGCTATCTGGTGCAGATAGCACGAGGGCTGTATTAGGAATGTGGCCAAACTGCACACTTACAATGTTAATATTGGGTACTGTTGGCAAAATAAAATATATTTTTTATGTTTTTTTATTATATTTTTATCTATATTGAGTATTTTATCTATTATATTATGTAAAATCCATTTAGCTTAAATTATTTTATATAAAATTATTTTATTTAAATCTGAATTTGATCTGTCTGAGAAAATGGAGAAGATAGAGATAGTACATTAAGTTAATTGTGTTAACACGAGAAAAATGCATGAAATAAAAAAATATAATATCATTTTCTTATTAACTGTATTCATTAATATTTAAGCGATGTCCTATTTACTATTACATTTTATTACAATTAAACTTTTATTCTGTTTCTAAAACCTGCAGCTTTCCATGATTTCTGACTCTTAAAATGAACAAAGTTACAGTCAAAGGATTCATAACTGTAGATTTTAATAATACTATACGTTTATGCAGTACTTGTTAGAGAATCCAGACGTTTAGCTTTGTGTTTTTACGAAAGTTTAAACATTTCACATTAGAAGCAAAATAAAATTCTCGTTCCATTCTAAACTTATGTGGATCTGCTTAACTCACAAATTGCGCACAAATAAGTTGTTTAACAATTCCCTTGAAAAATTTTTCCGCGATGAAAAATAATCAGCGTGAAATTTCGTCGTAAATTCGAAACCATTGATGGGGAATAATTAAATTTGTTAAGTTTTTCTCGAAGTAAATTCTGCGATGTCGTTTCGTACATTCTAAGTTAAGTGGCTTAGCGCTTGATTGATTGCTTTAACGACTTTAAAGTATTGTTTTTAGTAACTCGTTTAATATTAATTATTTTTTATTTTCTTTGAGTTTTCTTTTACATTGTGCTAAGTAATCTCGTTATTTTTTTATTACAATTTCAATCTGATGTTTCTGGAGGCATTGTTTGTTGGGTGGCAGAACTCACCGCCGCCAATCTAAGTTAATTCTATAAAAAGGTTATTTTTCTTATAATTCATGCTAAGATTTACGTATTGCATATATTTTTTGTACTATAAATATTGTTATCGTCTAGTAGCCAAAATACATAAATAAAACACGAAAAATACTTATTTATAAAATTTTAATTAAAATAAATAATAAAAATGTTATGCTATCGCTACTTGGTTTGGAGCTGTCTGAATATGCTTTTAGAGATAGCTACAAGTTAATAGTGTTGACCTCCATTCTATTCTATACCAAATACGTAAGGGAGCTTTTGACAAAACATTTTTTAATGATTGCACCTTATCGGTAACTAGAGCAAGTTTCTAGTACGTCCTTGCGAATTTAGTTTGAAATACCTTATTGGATGTGGGACTTGGTACAAGTGTATGTATTCAATTTTAGTTTCTGTAGATTTATTAGGATTTATGGTTGCGTAACCATTTCGTCGATTGTTGCAGATTCGAATTTTAGTTTAATTTGTTTCTAGGTATAATATCAAAGACACACCTCGCGAAACGTCAATTCGAACTTCAGTTATCACCTATATCAGAGGCATTACATACAGATTTTCTCGAAACTTTCTTACTTTTCTACCCAGACTATTTTCTCCTGTTTTAAATAAATATACACAAAATCAATGTACAAACATTCAAACTAAATCTAGGATTTTGAACTCATAACTCTTAATATTTTACTATACTCATAGTATTTGTATCCATAATACAGCTTTTTCAGCTTCTTTCATCGAATGTCATAAGCTTCTTGGGTCAAATTTACATTACAAAAGCAAGTTAGCTCCAAACAAGTTTTATTTCTATAGTGTGCATTTGAATAAAATTATCCTTTGCGGTCGTTATATTGTGTGGACAGACAGACTAGTTGGCTATTTCAGTTGGAGCTTTTTGTATATATAAACATTTGTCACTATACAGTTTCAAAGTACTTAAATTTTTATTTTGGTAATATATTTCTAGTATAAAATGTTTTTATATTTTTCTTATTATGCTAAGAATTATTTATGATATAAGGATTTTGTTAGCATGCGTCTGCGTGGTTGTACTTGTAAATCTCATATTTAGATTAATAATATCTATCTACTTAGATGCCAATTCAATGCAGCGACTGACCGTAGTGAAATGATTGTGGTTTCGATTCCCATTCGAGGAAATGGATTATAGAAAACAATTTGCTCGCATTCCTGCCGAGGTATTGCGCGTGAAACTAGTTTATCTTGCTGGATTGGGGACATAAATAAAAAAAAACTATTCTTATCGAACTCACATCTACCTCGTTTACAGTCAGACGCTGGCCCACTGGTTTATTTAATATTTGCATATTTATGTATACACCTATTTAATACGCAACGACAACAATAAATTTTAATTTAAATATAACAAAAGCTTGTTAATCTGACAGTATATAATAATTATTCTGAATAACATTAAAGGTAATTAAGCAAACGTTATATTTAACTTCGTTATATATTTAAATGAGCCAAATTATAAATTTTAAGTATATAATTTTAAATTATTTAATTGCCGAGGTAATATCTAGGATTTTATAATATTGTTCATTTTATATGTTTAGGGGGTGTGTAGTGGGTTATTTAAGAACTTTAATTTGTTTTTTTTTTGTTGCTGAATAGAAAATAATATTTTAATTAAAATCTAAATTTCGATTTGTACAATGAATAACTTGATAAAAAAGTGTATAGAAAATTGGTAAGACTGATCTAATTCCAAGACTAATAAAACAATGGGTTGTTTTATGGCGTCGTAGCGACGAACAGGATGTCCACCATTAAATATTTCCTGTGAACAGTCAACGCTTAATAGATTACGACAAAACGTTTACCTATATTACTGTGATGTCTTTGATTTGTAACATCAATTGGAGGTTCAGATTTAACTGATCAGTTAAGAAAAGATTGAGTTACTTTGTGTGCGTTATTTTTTTATCAGTATCTGGTAACTCTCTCTCTCTCTCCCTCTCTTTTATGAAATTCATACGAGTCAGTTATATTATTAACAAAAATTTAAAAATATTTACCCTACAGAAATATATCACCTACCATTATTAACACATGTATTTTCCCATAAAGTATTGGAATAAATAATTTAAAATGTAATTACATACATATTTCTGTTATCACATTTCTTATATCGTACCTGATATTGATACTACCATTTAAAAATATATGTAGATCTAATGAGAGTTATTATAATAATGGACTGTTATTAGAACTTTTTCCTTACAGACTAATATGAAACTTGAGAATTCAACTTTTTATGTATAGGAATAGATCGTTTGGTTCAAGTTGAAAATGAATGTACCATTTACAGGCATACCTTCTACCCAACACTAGGTTCCCAGGTTCCCCCTGAATATCCTGCTATGTGCGGGATACTGTGTAAACCTAAAAACAAACTATGTTTAAAAATTTTTAAAATGAGTCACCTATGTAAGTAACTTCAAGAAAATTCCAATCTGAGATTACTTTTTTATTTTTAAATTTATGTTTAGCACGCCATTGCACAGTTGTCAAAGAAAATAAAGTAGTATTCATTTATATTTTACTTGAATTAATAACATTTTAGTACAGTTTTCTGTTTTCTTTTTCTATTTTTCCTGATTTTTTTCCAAGTTACACTTTACTGCAGTGTAGGCAAAGACAAAACTAACGTTATGACATTCCATTAAGCACTAGTTGCCTGAATTAGCCTGAGTTATAACGTGAAAAATAAAAATATTTTTTTTACCTAGTGGATATAGAATCCATTACTATTACGTTAACGATACTTTCGCACTGCGCAATGATAGATATAAAAATATTGGCTTGGTGGGCTAAAATCGCTTATCTGTAACTTTTTGCACTATTACTTAAATATTACCAATGTCTCTATGAATTATAAAGTATTTTCAAATGATAAAGTCTAGTTAATATTTCACGTCCTGTAATTCAGCTAATTCCAATATCACCATTGCGAATACCGTGTAATCAATATCTCTGACGATGTTAACATGTAGACGTTGCTATGTTTTGTTTTAATTTACTCGTTAACAAAAAAAATTGTTAATTACAGTTTTTCTAACTTCGACAGCTTCTCTATATTTTTCAATCTAGCCTCAATATTTTTGCTCTAATTTCTCTCTAAAATTGCTGTTTTTGATATATTACATATGCCTGGTTTTAAGTTATATGTAAATAAAAATAAAAAGAAATGTATATAATAACGAAGGAATAGGTATGAATCATGAGTTTATAATGTAAGAAATAATCATTATTATAGGAGCCATATCCACGTTAATACATCGATATACCTTATACGCTGTCACAATCATTTTACGTGTGAAAGGAGACAGGTGTCTAATTGACGCAGTCATTTGCGGTATCCACAAATTAATATATTTTTTATTAAATATCCACCGCCGTATGTCGTGTGTCGTAGTTTTTGCAGCCTTCTTTTTTTAAATGAGTGTTGCCATATAATAATATAGGACGATGGGTAGTTTGTTTTTTTTTCCGCTTTTTTTAATATGTACGTATTAACCATGTGAAGTAGAGGGAAGAAATGTTTATAAATTTAAATATTTATGCGACTTTATGCATATAAATAAATTTTAGGATCATTTGTAGTATTATTTATTTTTTTATGTAATTATAAATTAAAGTAAGTCCTTTTATAAAAATAAGTTTCATCATTGTTTCAAAATAACCTTTTTTTTAATTTTAATTATATAAAGACCATCATGGCACAGTAGGACAGCGTTAGACCGTACTTAGTTGTGGATTCATTTACTGCTCGGAAGAACGTTTTCGAAAAATAGAATATTTTGAATATTTTATTTTTCTATGTATGATAAAACTAGAAATCGCATTAAAAATTAACGCCCGCGTGTATTAAGTTTTTAAGTTATTTTTTTTACTATAGAAATTCATGTTTGTTGACATTCATTCTACTCTACGCTTACAGATTGAGATGTATTACAAAATTAATAAACAAAATTAAAATATCCTTTAGTCCATTACAAACACGTTATATAAAATTGCTAATAGTGTCTCAAGTACCCTTGCATGATATGAATTGTCAGACGAAAAAATATTTAAGATTTTAAACACTTATAAAGGCTTTAATTTAAGGCTGTTTGACTGCACTATATTATAAAAAAAATAAAAATTCATCGATTCCAATCGGAAGTACAAACAAAAATAAATATTATACATTCAACCACTGTTTAGATAAAACCGTTGTTACATTATGTCGGTTAATCATTACTATCACGCAAACCATATCAAAACGGTTAACGGCCAATACTCGTAGTTTTTCTCGTTATACGGTAGCGAGTGTAGTTTTTATAGATAATCATTATTTTAGGTTTTTTATATGAACGCCGCGACAGGTGATGTGGTGTGACGAATTTTCGTTAGAAAGCGTCTCGATTAATAATAAATTTAAGATTTATTTATGTATATGTATGTATGTTATTAATGAGTGTTGAAAGTCTGAAATGTATAAACATAAAACACATTTTTTTTACATTTTATGAGCGTTATAATATTTTATTTTATTCTTAACATGAAACTATAGTTCTCCTTTAGACTTGTCCTGATGTCTATGTCACGTTTTCGTTATTTAGAAGGATATTTACAATTTTTTTATACTATCACGCTAGTGACTATAGAAAAAAACTTTAGTAAAAAACTATACCAGCGAATAGTAGTCGGCCTATGTGTAGTTAAATTTGACATTTGTTTGTTTAACAGCTGTCGTGTGGTCACGGTGGACGAACTTTAATGGTTACAATAAATTTTAGAAAACTATTAATTTCATGTTTAAATTATTATGTGGTTTTTATTGTATACCTTTGATTTAGAACAAATTTGAAAATGGTAATAAATATTTGTAATAAATTATGTTTGATAAGTTTAAATATAGTGGTTTAGTTGCGGCTTTCTTTGTTGTACCTATAATGAACTTTTTAAAGAGAAATGTATTGGTTTTTAATACTAAATAAGCAATTAACTTGATGGTCTTATAAAGAGTTAGATTAAAACTTGGATTATTAATACTGAAAATGTTAAAAAACAGCGCCACCGAAACCGAACTGTTCCCCACTTTCCGCCGAATTACACTAACTTTCTAATAATTTCTGTTCTCAATATAAGCTTAGCCCTTGCCAATAAAATAATCGAACCTATGACCTAATTTACAGGTTGCCAGTTAAATACATTTGTCCCATGCGCGCATAAAGGCGATATAAAAACAAGTTTCATATAAAAAAAGCGTTATCAGTATAGCGTTGTGTTCCGGCGCGGAAAATGAAAACTAAATAAAAGTGTGCCAGCCGCTCAAATATTGGAGCATCTGCTATCAAAACTTTACGCGATCCTCTGGGATACAAAGATAGGAGAGCAATGGATGGGATGGTGTTTTTTTTTCTAATATAGTTTTCATAATTTAGAACATTCCGAACATGATTGAAAAAAAAACCAAAATAATAGTATTTTAGTAATATCTGCAGATCTAAACTTCATTTTTTCATCATTCATCATCAGCCTGTTCTCGTCCACTGCTGGACATAGGCCTCTCCAATGGCACGCCACTGAGCTCGATCCCCATCTAGCTGGAGGACGTCCTACATTACGCTTGCCGAGGCGTGGTCTCCACTGTAGAACGCGCTTACCCCAACGGTCATCGGTTCTGCGGCAAATGTGACCAGCCCATTGCCACTTCAGCCTGCTAATCCTTTGGGCTATGTCGATAAAACTTACGATCTTTATATCTAAATGATATTTTTTTAGAAAAAATGAATTCAGAATGCACAAATTTGGTTACTTTATTTTAGTTTCTAATCGTTTCTATTGAACCCAAGAGTTACCACGCTAATAGACGCTATTCCACTGTTCCACATAGGCCAAATACTCCAAAATTCTACTAAAATTATTATATTTTACCTAAATTTGAATTTTTGCCCCTTCCAGTAACATAGCTAGCATGTAGGGACCCACGTGGGTCCTATTCAAGCAGTTATTGGTTGGAAGTCTTAAGGATTTTTGTTATTTTTTCCTCAGTTATGACGTGAGACGTCGTTACACCGTGTCGTATGATTGTTCCGTTTATAGCAACAGAAACATATTTAGTTTTATATTTTTGATAGAACTTTCTGTAGATGTTTTTTTACTTAAAGTATTATATAAGGCTGCTAGGTTAGGATGGTGTTTTTTTCTTGGGCATTTAATGTTTAAGAAGAGAAGGTATTAGAAGTGGCAATGTTAGTGGGTGTGTGTCCTTGAGTCATTACTACGTTGACTCTTAGAGGTTCTTTTTTTTTTTCATCAGCCTATCGCCGTCCACTGCTGAACGTAGGCCTCCCTCATCAAGCGCCAACCATCCCGGTCTTGGGCTTCTCGCATCCATCCGGTGCCAGCCACCTTCTTTAAATCGTCCGTCCATCGTGCTGCAGGGCGTCCTACACTACGCTTGCCTAAGCGCGGTCTCCACTCTAACACGTATCGGCTCCATCGACCATCGGTACGTCTGGAGACATGGCCGGCCCAGTTCCACTTCAGCGTGCTGATTCTTCGTGCAATGTCAGTGACTTTGGTTCTCTGGCGAATCGCTTCATTGCGGATTCTATCTGCCAGAGAAACTCTGAGCATTGCGCGTTCCATCGCACGCTGAGTGACCTTGAACTGGTGTACCAGCCCTACGGTGAGTGTCCACGTTTCAGCTCCGTAGGTCATGACAGGTAGGACGCACTGATTGAAGACTTTTGTCTTTAGGCACTGTGGGACAGACGATTCAAAAATGTGGCGGAGCTTCCCAAAAGCCGCCCAGCCAAGGCGTATTCTTCTTGTCACTTCCTTCTTGAAGTTGTGCCGGCCAAGTTGGATGGTTTGGCCAAGGTATATATAATCTTGCACAACCTCAAGTGTAGCGCCATTTACGACCACGGGTCTCGGGGGCACATGACTATTAAACATAACTTCGTTTTGTTCAAGATTCACCCCGACGACCCACCCGTCCTAGAAGAATCGCCCAGGTCGTTGAGCATCTCCTCCAAATCATGCAGACTTCCGCCATGAT
>HE669654.1:0-11782 GCA_000313835.2 Heliconius melpomene melpomene
GAAACTAATGAACATTGTAAGCCTGCTCTATTATATTTAAAAAGTTTACAATGTCTTGTAAAATTACATTTTTTTATTAATTAACAGATTTACTCGAGGTCATCGTAGCCCAGGGGGTTATTAAAATTCTCATTTCTTCGCTCTGGTACCAAGGTAACTGCGTTGATTTCCGCCATTCAAATGCCTCAAAGATTCATCGGAATATGGGGAACGGAGTGTTAAACACTAAGTTCCCTCTGCTACATTCGGTATACAGCGTGAAGCTGAAAAAAAAACTAATTTGTAGACCATCGTATTTCAGTTGCAAAGCGTATGCTACAAGTTCGATATCAACTCGACAAATCCCGCCATCCTTTATAAAAAGTGAAATTAAGAATAAAGTAATTTAATACTAATTGTACCTACTCTGCTTAATGGAGAAAATGGGCATAATTAAACAAAACTTTTCCTTATTATACACAAAGTATATGACTTTAATGATAACGATCACATTCCGTGGTGGCGCTTACAAAGAATCAGTATTATTAGATTTAATTTGAAACTCGGCCATTAAAAATGTATTTGTACACGCTTTATTCATTATTAAGTAAAAAATAAAAAGCTTAAATGAATAAAAACAATTATATCGTTTCATTAGTAACTTCCAAGAATGTTATTTTTAGTTGAATTGTATTTTTTTACTTCTAATGACATTAAATAAAATTATTTATAAGCTTCGTACAACTTTTTATACAGAATTAATTTTATTAAGGAAGAGTTATAGCCCGCGGCTGGGTTTTCGAAGACCGTAAAACGTAATTTTACACGTTTTTCTCATTCCCGTAATAATTCTAGAAAGTTCTACCTGAATGCTCCCATACTTTCGCTAGCCAATCTACGTAATATCAGTTTTCTATGTCGTATATCGTAAACAAAATATTCTCCTAGAATGTAATTTAGATTTTTTATTGTTCTTAATGTTTTCAATAAAAAAGAGGTATAAATTATTATGTGTTCATCTTATAGTATTTACGAAGCATTTTAGTTAGTTTAAGTATTATTCAGTTCTACTAGAAATCTAATTTGCATCAAACTACATTTTTATATACGATTTTCGTAAAAAAAGAATAATAACTTGAATTATTAATACATAGTTGACGAGCAACTGTAATCGAGACAGGTTGTGGATTCGATTTCCATTCTATGAATTGAATTATTTAATATTTTCATTTTTTCACTCTGGTAACATCGTAAAGCGCGGCGTTGAGTTCCGCCTCTCGAAAGTCGGTAAAGGAAGTGTCCTAATGAGAACCAAGCACCTTAACACTAGTTTCCCAGGTTCCCTCTGCCTACCCAGCTACATACTCAATACAGCGCGAAGCTAAAAAAATATACATATGTTTATAAAATACAAAATATAATTCAAAATGATTCCCCAAAATATCTATTTAGCGTAAATTAAAGCAACGTCACGCTGCCTTCTATCAATCATTGTGATAGAAACCTCAATACTACCTGAAAATACCTCGACCGGCCCCTGCCTGGGTCTCCTGCGTTACCTACTTGTTGCGTATCGACCTAATTTGACCCACGCCCCGTTAGGATGCTAGTGATATTATGACAGTGTCAGGTTTGTTGTTTATACTGAAAGTAAATTGTGGTCGGATTTTCCTGTTTTTTTTCTTAGAAAACGTTAGCGTCTTGCTGTATGTGTAGTTTTTGATGTTTATGCGTTAGAATTCTGGTTTTTGAGGACAGTTAAACGCAACATGCTATGGATTCGATTCTTACTTGAGGAAGTTAATTATTTCCATTTACTCGTTAAGTTTCGCCATTCAATGTGCAATGCCTGCATAACTCGGTGGAAATTGGGGAACGGTAGTGTCTTAATGGGAACTGAGTGTTTTAACACTAGGATAGTGCTGACTCTGCCATCACTTCGATAAATATTTATAAATATGCGACCATTTCACAAAAATACATATCAATAAAACAATAATTTTGTTTAGAAAGTTATATCAATTTGTTCAGATGTATTTATAGAACGGAAGTGCTAGTTAACTACTAATTCAAAAGTTACCTACTAATAACAGCACAGTTTTAAACTTGTGCCTTTTCAGAGTAACTATACGTACATTTAATAGAGAACTTTTGTATAACAATAATTTGCCAAATTGAATGTATTTGTAGTATATCAATTTAATTCATTTTAAATAATAAAATATTACTAAAGCCATTGTTTCTGTATTAGTTTTCTATCATACATTCCATAATTTAATTTTCTTGCTTTAGTAACAAGGCATAAGACAACTAAGCGCAATGCCCCCAGAATTCGGTGGAAAGAGAGAAATGGAAGTGTCTTAATAGTAACGGAATGTGTTAACACTATGCGGGACACGGCGTGAAGCAAAAGTCAAAGTCAAATAATAATTAAAATTTCTATAGTAATAATCATAAAAATAATCTTCTGTCAGTTTTTAACCAGAAAGAATAAAAAATAATAATAATATAAATAAAAAAATAAACAACCATAATTTCCTAATAAAACACTAACTATATCATAATTTAATGTTATAACGTACTAATAACAAAAACATCGATAGCCTCTTTATCGAAGGCGGCGTAAAGGGAGTGGACGTAACAATAGTCCAATATGGCGGCGATCGGGACCGCCTTCTCGATTAAGCTAATGTGGTTTTAACTTGATTACCTCGTTTTTTTCTGGTAAACCTTTAAAACGATAATTTACTGCATGGTAAGAGTGTGCTGGGATAATATGTTATTTAATGCTTTATTTTAGTTTATTTTTACAGTAAATATCCTGGTTGGAATCAATTTTGCAAATCGCAACTGATTTTTAAATGTTTTTATGAAAATATATCGTTATTTTATGAGTGGCAGCAGGGCAAGTAGTGTTAAGACACTTCGTTCCCCATTTTACCCAAAATTCTGGAGGTATTGTGTGTGCTCGGGTGGGTACCAGAGCACACGGTGCTGCTTGCTGCTGCTGCTGCTGCTTTGCTACAAAAAAAACAAAAATAATTTTATTTCTACTTCCTTCTCATTTAATATCACAGTTTCCAACATACAAACTGTATTCATCACCAGGATTGCTGTTCCGAACTAATATGATGCTAAACAGAGTTATGTTAATATTTTACTGAAATTATAGACTACTAGGTCGTTTACCTATCTCGTTTCTAGGTCACACGAGTAAAGAGACGAGCATGTCTGGGAATAATTTTACCAACGTTACGTTATATCATAATATTTAGATTTTAAGTTATAATTTTGCATGCACTTTTGTGAAAGCTAGATGCTCTTAAGAGTTTTATGTAAAGCTTAAATTAATTTAATAGTCTTTTTATTAAAAATTATAATAATAGTAATAATTAACTTTATTTCAGACTTTTGGTTTATATGATTTTTATATTTATGCTCGTAACATATATTTTTATAGGGCATTTGAACTTTTTATACATTAAGATTTTAAAAAATTTGATTTAAATTGCATTTCAAATGTTGTAGTGAGATAAAGTTACATTATCTATCTATATATATAAAAGGACTTGTCCTCACTGACTGAGGTAAGACGCACGCACAGCCGTAACCGCTGTGCGTAGAAACGTCAAATTTGGACATGTTTACTTTCGTAATCTGGACATCCACTAAGAAGGGATTTTGAAAACTTTTAACCCTAAAGGGGTGAAATAGGGGTTGAAAGTTTGTATGGAAAAAAATTTAAATCAGCACCGATATTTATAAAATTTGAAATTTAGATTTTTAAAAGTATTTAATTGAACACGTGTTTCAGAGTTTTCTGGAATTCTTCCCCTAAGGGTGCAAATAAGGGGTTGAAAGATTGTATGGAAAAATCTTTAAAACGCCACCGATTATTATAAAATTTCTAATTTAGTAAAATAATAATTTAGTAAAATCTCTTAAAAATATTTAATTGAAGATGTATTTCATGGTTTTCTAGAATTCTTCCCCTAAGGGTGCAAATAAGGGATTGAAAGTTTGTATGGAAAAATCTTTAAAACGCCACCGATTATTATAAAATTTGTAATTTATACTCTTAAAAATATTTCATTGAACACATGTTTCGTGGTTTCTTAGAATTCAACCCTAAATAAGTAAGCAAAGCTGCGCGCGTCCGCTAGTATTACATAAAACACATAAAATTTCCATACACAAAGGGTAAAACGGAATCCTATTACTAAGACTCCGCTGTCCATCAGTCTGTCTGTCAGCAGGCTGTATGTCAAGAACCGTACCAGTTAGATAGTTGAAATTTTCACTGATGATATATTTGTTGCCGCTATAACAAATACTAAAAACAGATTAAATTCATATTTAAGGCTCCAATACAATAAATGTGATGTTTTCAGTTTATGGTACGGAACCAGTCATGCGCACACCAGCTGGTTTTTTCTATATATATACATATTGTATTTTACAAGGATGTTCATAAAACAGTAAAGGCAACATACATATTATTTTCTTATAAGATAAGATTTGTTTTGTATATTATGTTACGTTATGGGAACCAAAACACCACATCTGAAGTTTATAATTCCTGATGCTTTGCTTGTACATAGTTTATTATATATTCATAGATTTAGTCTATATCCAGTTTCCCCGGAGAGAATAACTTTCGTGTACCAATTAGTATTGAACATAATATACTAAGTTTGAGTTAGGTTTAATATAGTATATAATAAAATATAAGTTAACGTTTGCTAACCAGCAATTTCTTTAAAATGGTAAGTGGATAGCAGAAAAAAGATAATTTATCTCAAAATATTCTCTGCCTTTTGGAAAAAGTTTTCTTGAAATTTCTTAAATACAATGTTATTTCGTTTTTTGACTCTATAAAATTCCACGGATTGTTTTGTCGTTCTCATTTTGGTACTCTTTTAAATTTCGATGAATATTAGGTAATAGTTATTTTTTGCATGGACATGAAAGCTTAATGATGTAAATGTAAACGACTGAAAATAATAGTCTCTCCTTCTCTTCTTTTCTAATAAGAACAAAGCGTCTACAGACTAGGTTCCCGGGTTCCCTCTGTCCACCCTGCTACGTGCGGGATACAGCGTGAAGCTTGAAAAAGTTTAAATTCTAAAATTTATGTATTTTACATAAGGGAATAAAAATATATTTCATACAATGCAAATTTGTATTTTTAATAAATCGGTTCACGTCATATTAACGTAATAACGTTTAGGCAGGCGTAGAATGAGCGGAAATTTGATGATCCGGTCTAGAGGTTGTATGTAAACGGAGAAAATTACTTCTAATAACCACTTTACTGGATTTGTAAATAAATGGAGAAAAAATAACCCCTTGTTTTTATTTGTTGAAGAAATAATAAATATTTATACAGATATTTTGTGGTCGAAGGCTTATTTTTAAAATCTGTATCCCACACATAGCAGGGTAGGCTGAAAGAACTTAGGATTCATTTCCTGGAGGAGATCGAACCCGCAACGCGTTGCGTTACAGTCACGTTCTTGCAACTGCGCCACGGTGGCCATAAAATAAAAATAAAAAATACTTATAAGGCTGTTTTTGAACATTAATTGGTACAAATGTAGATATTTTTACCAATATTACTATCTCTTACATTTACTATCTACTTTTCTATAGCAAGCAGGATACATTAACATCGTAAACAGGAACTTAACAGAACTTACGGCGATAACAGTTTCAAACGAAGTTCCCGAAACTCACCATCTAATTAAGGATTTAGGTTTTCAACTTTTATCTATCTTGAGTATATTATGTACATACATTTATTTCACAGTTTCACGCCGTATCCCGCATAAACTAGGGTAGGCAGAGAGAACATATTGTTGAGACACTCTGTTCTCCACTGTCTGCCGATTTTTCAAGACAGGCTTGTTGAATGGCGGAACTCAACGCTGTAAAGTCACATTGTAAATATTGCTTCGAGTGTGTATCAAACCCATAAAGTCTATACAAACGTAGCCCTTTAAAAAAATAAATAAATAAACCGACGTTAGTTAACATCAAAGCATTCAATTTTTTAACGGTTTGTTTCACATAATGTCAGCTCACGTGACCAAATGGACGAACAAAAGTGCATCACACTTCAAACATATGGTCAAAGTTCGCTATGTTTTTTCATGAAAACACTAGTTTTATACTTCAATATATTTTACTGGTATTTTTATGTAAAAACAGGTAGGTGTTCGTGTACTATCTATCATTCCTACAGCTAAATATTTCGTGCATAATAGGATATTCATGGAGGGTGATGATTCTATATTTTGCCAGAGCAAAAAGGAAAGATTTTTAAAGGAAGACTTCGAATTATTGTTTATTGGATTAATAAAAGGAAACTGTAAAGTTAAAAAGATGAGAGGAAGAAAAAAATACGATATTTAATATATTATGAGGAGTAAAATTTTAAATAATTGCCATTTCTATATTTTATCTTCTCGAAGTTACACTTCTAGCACGCATGACGTAAAAGGTAAAGTATGCATTATCGATCTGTCCTCTTTTTATTTTTGTATGAACAAAATTTAAATTCGGAATTAGAGAGACGGAAGTATAAATCATTTTTGGAGGTTTATTCCACACTTAGGAAGTTTTCCGTTTTTATATATAATACAATCAATTCATTGATTCAAATAAAAATAAATCTAACATTAAAAGTTCTGCCCCTCGCAATGCCTTCAGAATTCGGCAGAGAATGGGGAACGGAGTGTCTTAACACTGGGTTCCCTCTGCCTATCCTGCTGTGAGCGTGATACAGCGTGAAGCTGATTAAAAACTCTAATACTAGCTCTCATTTACAATCAGGTTATGTGATTTTGTTTTATTTAACAGATTTCATATACAACGTTATATTTTTTCAAAGGAATATTTAGTTTTTATTTCACTTAAATCCTTTAACGTCCCTCTATGCATTTAGAGGCATGTGTTTTTTATAAAAAGTAAATAAAAGAAAAATAGCAAAAGCACGAGAGGAGGCTATAATCAACAATATCCGTTGAACTGTACTAAATTTTGCATACAGCCGTGTACAAAGGAAGTCTTAAATAGACTGAAAATCTAGATTTATTTGTTTTTTTAGGCTGAAATACCGATAGGTATGGTGTGTTTACTTAAAGGTACTGGAGACTTTTAATGATATTTTACTTTGTCAGATATTTAAATTAAAATCGTTGAATTACCAATGTATTTGAGGCCAGTCCAGGTGCAGGAGCACAAGTGTGTGACTGTAAACAAGACAGGTGGTAGGTTTGATTTTCACTCGAGGAACTAGAGGTTCGCTCTAGTGTCGAAACAAAAGCGATTAAAGTTGATTTGGCGTTGAGTTCCATTACTCAACGCACAATGCCTCTGCAGGCATATACTGTCACATCTTCTGGAATTCGGTGGAGAGTGGAGAGCGGAGTGTCTTAACACTAAACTTTCCTTCCCTGCTACATGAGGGACACAGCGTGAAGCCGAAAAAAAAAACACATCTAAATAAAGTCAATCAAGATAAATAAAGTAAATATAAAAATATTATAGAGAATACGCGATATCTTACTTTGAAACATTTTTCTATAATAACCTATTTCTAAGTTAAAGTTATTTTCCTATCAACTTTACTACTATAAAGCATATAATGTACACAGCTAATAATTTAATTTGTTTGATAAATGACCTCTATACAAGGAGTATCAGGCCAGTACGGCGGCACATGTGCAAACTGTCCCAGTTTAAGTAATTATCGGTGCAACGTCGCGGGACATAGGATAACTTGATTTAATTAAAGTGCCTGAGAGGAACCAAGTTCAATTTAGTACTATAGACTTTAAGGGACAGAACAAATTAAAATTGTATTGTTTTAATGGATTTGTTGTTATTTGTGCTTCAAATCTATTATTGTATCTTGGTTTTACACAGTATACCTAAAAAAATTGAAGATTTTACAAATTAACCTTATATCTTTCGCGATCAATGAGTCACATTTCTATTAATCAATGGTATTCGTTATTTTTATTTTTTTAAATTAGTTACATGCTCTACATACTCCTTCGTACCTGGTAGCGAAGGCGAAGGTTAATACAGTCAATTCCCTACTTTTTGCTGAATTTTCGAGATGTTTGCTGAGTTTTCCTCATTGCCAGAGCACGGATATGAAAATATTTGATATTTCTCCCACCGAGTGAAATATCATATAATCGAACCCAAGCCGTCACTTTTACAGTCCCACAATTATGAATTTGCGCCACAACGCCCACACTAAGTTGAATATTAATATAGAACTAGAACAATTTAGTTTTAAACTCAAATAATATTAAACGTTGCAAATATGATATTAAAGTCCGTAATACAACGTCGACGTAGACCTTTATGGCACCAACAATGCATTTAATATCTGTCACATATTTTGTGTCTGTACTGTCTCATATTAAAACACGTACATTTACCAGTACCCCCTGCAGCTTTGTAAATAATATAAATGGGCGGAGAAATACAAAACAAAACATAATTTAATAAGTTTTTTAGTTTTTTACATTTTTAGAGTGTTATTCCACATCAACATAGTAGGATTTTATTTGAATTATTTGATCTTGGAAATCGTCGAAGTATTCTGACCAATAAGCCGTACGTCCATTCCAAGAGGCTTGGGTTCAAATTCTACTACGTTAAATTTTTTATACGATTTTTTAAAAAGGTAACTATAAACGTGTCATTGCTAAAGCTGAAGAACTATACTATATCCACATTCAGCTGAATTCTGGAGGTATTACGTGTTGAGTGGCGGAACTCAACGCCGCTCTTTGCCTGAGCACCAAAGCGAATATTTCATTTCCCCGAGTGGGGATCGAACCCACAACCCTCGCGTTACAGTTAAATCCTTGTGCCGCTGTATCACGACGGCCTGTATAGTGTTCACAAATAATTTATTCCACACATCATTTGTACTTGGAATTGTATATAATCTTAATGAAATCATCGTTAAAATTGCATACCTACTCTCGAAACAAACACATTACATATATCAATATAGTAGAATTAAATGGGAAAATGTACGAGATCCACTTATAGTGCAATTAAAATACATGAAGTGGTTTTGCGTTGCTTTATTTCGTAATACATATATACGTATAAATAAAATGTACGGGCTTAAAAACTTGTTTCTTTTTGTGTTTTTTTTCTCTTTTTATTATGTAATCCATATTATTCGGAGACATTGGATGCATCTGACTGACTGCATGACAAATATAATTATATATGTTCGATTCTTAGTAATTTTAGTGTAAATATTTCCGTTTTACCTGCCTAGTTTTTTGAAAAATGCTGTTTTAATTTGAATATAGTGCATACGAATATAAAGGAGTCTGTTGTCTGCCTATGAATGAAAACGGTATCTCAAGGTCAGTCTTAAGATAGATCTCAGAGTTGTGAGCGGTTTATACATATCGACCGTAGATACACTACTACGGTAACATATATACGGTACTAATACGGTATCTTTTCATTGCGTTACCTAAAAGCTTGATTTTTTTTCTGTGTTTCAAGTTACCTGAATATTCTATATTATTTTCAGTTTGATACCTTTACACTATTGTAAGATAAAAATGATCTTGACAGATGGACAGACTGAGAACAGAGTGTTCCGTTTTTACTTTTTGAGGTACGGAACCCTAAAAATGGATAATAATTAAGAATACAATATCTTGTTATATTGCTGTAGTCTGATAATAGCTACGTCGAAATTATACCTCGAGGCTTTAATTGCGTATTTGATGGACCGGGCCATCGATACGCCGCATGGATTTAGTATGTAATAATTACAGGTAAACAAGACACGAAGTGGATACATAGCAGTATTAACGAGAGACAAGCGTGCGCCAGTAAACCCAACAAGTTGTGGGTTCGATTCCTACTCAAGGATATATTTAATTAATTTTTATCTCTTGGCATTGATAACCAGATAAAGTGCGGCATTGGGTTCCGCCGTTCAACACGCAATGTCTCAAACATTTGGCGGAAAGTGGGGAACGGAATATAGGAGGCCATTCACAGCTTCGCCTGCTTGTACTGCTGTTAATTATTTACTAACGTATCGCTCTAAGGTATACACTAAGTCAAACAGTGTACGTAATACTTTATATACTTTTAGCCTTTTTCATATATCTATTGGCCACCACTGGTCTTTCGGCTCTATCTTTACAGACGTACTGAAATACCTGAAAATAAAGAACTAAAATGTTAAATATACTGTATAAACAGTCGAACCACCCAATTCCCCATTTGCACCCCATTCCTAATAATATATCAACATAAACAATACAAACAAAATATCTAAAGTACATATTTATAACAATCGTAATTACCTTACAATAACGACGTTTCTATACACGAACTCCCACTCATCAATACTCTCGCTCGGTTCGTTGATGAATGGTGGTTTCGTGATTGCCTATTGTTGTTTTTTTTATCCGGAAACGTAAATTTATGAAAACACAAACGTAACATGGATATGACTTTGACTTTCATCCAATCCCCATTTTTCCCCAATTTTCTAGACATTCCATGTTGACGGAGGGGAAATTAACGCCGCGTTGCCTCGTTACCAGAGCGAGAATATTAAAATTTTAACATTTCCTGAAGTGGGAATCGAATCCACGGTTATGACCCTACTGAATATATCAAGTACCATAAGTATCTAAAAATAACATTCTAAAATATAATACATACAAAAAATAAAACTCACTAAATAGCTTATAACACTATTTCAACACACACTTTCATCGTACATTTTTCGCGAGCGCGCGAATCTTTCAACAAATCGTTTTAATACAAATGGTTCTAATAAAAAATATTTCATTTTTGCAGGTGAAGGAGAACTATGTGCTTCTTCAGCATAATAGTGATCATATTTGAGTGTCTATGCCGTGAATAAGTGAGTCCCGGTGAAAATGAGTTTGCCAATTTTCAAGACGCTGATACCGTTCCTCTGTGGACTTGTTTCAGGTATGTGTTTTTTGTGTGTGTTTGTGTGTTTTTTAATATTAAAAGGATTACTTTTTTATTAGTAAAATGTAATGCTTTTATTAAATAAATCCTGAGGAAAAATAGTGATGATGATGACGAGTGAGTAGAGTTTATTATAAAATATTTTGTTTTACTTGTATTTTTAATATACCTTTGTAATATTTATATTTAATGAGTAATTAATCATGTAATAGTACAATTATAGAAGAAAATAAGTGGACACTTCAAAAAAGGTAATTAATTATTTGGTATGGCAACCTTTACTTACAATAATATAATGTACTACATTTTAATAAAAAAGTTTAAATTTTCACACAAAATTTAAAAAAAATACATTAATGGAACAATTACATATAGTTTTTATTTAATAATACATACCTATAAAACTTCTATTGACGAGTAAATATATTTTTGTTATATTTTTTTGCGTTTGGTCGATATGTATTTAGTTAAATAGTGTAATGACGTTATAAATTGATAGTAAAAGTCTTAAAGGAAAAACATTGCAAGTTAAATAAAAGCTTTTAAAAATAATTTTATATTATACACAATAGTTAGTTTTTTTTTTAAATATACTTTTAGTGTATTTTAAATAAAATATTTTTTTTAAATACTACATATAAAAAGAAGAAGAAAGAAAGAAGAAGAAGAGAAGTCGAGTAATGATAAATAACTTTACATGTCACTCATAATTGAGAGCACTTTACACTCGAGAGCGTTGAGGTTAAAACAATTAATCATAGCACACTAATTGAGGCTCACAAGTCAAATT
>HE669656.1:0-28846 GCA_000313835.2 Heliconius melpomene melpomene
TTAAAAATCAAATATAATATAAATGCAATTTTGCAATCCGGGGATATGATAAAGTAAACCCCAAAATATGTCGGATCGCAATTAGCTGTCATTTTTGCTATCCAACGTAATGTCAAAATGGACAGATCGTTTATTGGCACGCACAAGCTGTAATTTTCATACAAAGTTCCCTCTTCATCTCCAGTTAGTCCTCCCAACGATAGATTGAAGTTAAAGATTGAAAATGAAGTACTTCGATAGGTTATTGGCAAGCTAAACTCAAAAAATAGATTGATATTTCAATCTATGGTAGCAATTTATGGATTAGGATCGATTATTAACATTGGGCGTTAGTTACACAAAATATTACTTTGAAAATTTCAAAGAAGCAGTGTCTAAGCTAGCGAAAGTTTGGGAACAAAATGATTAACGAACCCAATCTCACATATTTTTAAATTTTAGATGACACAAGCGTCCGACTCTACTCGCGACAGTTTTGGATTCGATTCCTATTCGGAAGATTAAAATATTTAATATTTTCATATCTTGGCACTTTCAATTACACCACTCAACGTGCAAAACCTAATCGAAATCTTAATAATAGACTCCCAGGTTCATTATACGCTGTCATATGCGAGTTCCAGCGTGAAGCTAAAAAAAGGAAGATAAATACATATAACCCCGAATGGGAATCGAATCTACGACCATGACTCAATTATGCAATAACATTTATAACGAAGTAGCAAACACAAAAATAATTTATTATCAAGAAGTTAACCGTCTGAACTGTAGTGGGACTTATGAAACTTCCTGCTTAAACAGAATCTCGTTGAATAAGAATCGAGGGGATGTAAATTTGAATTTTTAAACTTAAACGCAGACAAATAAAATATATATCAAAATTTTCAGCTCCAGATTTAGATGTTGCTACAAATGTGGAGAGAAAATGATAATAATTAATTTCACTGAGTGAGAATCGAACCCACAACCGTACTGTTTACATCCATACAATATCATTATTAACTTAAACCTTTATATTTTAACAATAAATAAGAATCTATTCAATACACTCAAACCCACCAGCCAGAAGGTACATTGTCTAACACAAGTCCACGATAAGCAGATATATAGCCCCATACATCAAACACTGTGCTATCTGCTCATCGCATAAACACGCCACTTTACGACACCACTATTATATATGGGAAGCTAAATCCATTTAGAAAATCTGTAAATAACTGCTACAAGTGGAAGAAAGTATTCTTGTCATCTTATTTAAGATACATGTGGAAGAGAACTTGTGTCACTTTGGGCTCTGCAGCCCAGCAGCGACTGTAAACGCAGTCGTGGGTTTGATGCCCATTCGGTGGAATGTAATAATGAATATTTTCATTTCCTCCTTTTTCCTTCCTTCTAACTAGAGAAAGCGCGGCGGTGAGTTCCGCCTACCAACAATGACTCGATAATTAGGCGGAAAGTGGAGAAAAAGGAAGTGCCTTAATTAGAAAAGGAATGTGTTAATACCAGGTCCCTAAAAAAATAAAAATTATTTTTATAATGAAAAAAAAAAACATATTGTTATCATCATAATATCATCATATTTCCAAAGTACCTATTAAGTGTAGTGTTTGTTTTAGCCCTTTACGTCCTTTTTTGGCGCTCACTTTTGGTAGTAAGAAATCTTACCATAAATCATATTTTTTTAATTTTTAGAGTTTTTTCACAAATGTGAAGGTAAAGGACCTGTTTAGGCAACGTATAAAATTATAATAGAACCCGTCCTTTCTTAGAAATCGTTCGATAACAACGGAATGGCTCTAAGAGGCGCATATTCAAGTTCTGCTACATTCATTATTTTATCAAAACTTTATAAGTCCTAAATTTTCCACATCCTCAACTAAAACACACAATATAAACAAACACTAACCTCCAAAAAAATCCATCACAACAAAGAATCAAATTCCAAACATCCACGAACCATACCTATCTACCATGCTTAGAGGTACATTCCTCATACTCCCAGTAAATCTCAAACGGTGTCATTCACAATATATCGCCGTCACTGAGCTAAGTAGGTCAGATAGAAAAATAAATTGAATAACCTTTCACCGTCGCAGCCTCCGAAATAACGTGGCTATGGATACACGCGACCTTTTCAGCTTGTAATGAACGGACGGACGTTTTAAATGCCTATTTCTAATAATATTACATACTAGTAGCCCAAATTCGGCTTCGCCCGCTTATACTTATATTATAGCCAAGTTATACATTTTTATAAATTTATTATTATACAAACTACTTAATTATACAATTAATATAACATTTTTTCATAAATTGTATATTACTGTAAAGATTCATCTAAATCCGTTTAGTAGTTTTTGCGTGAAAGTGGGATAAACATCCACCCATCCTTCGAAACTTTCATATTTGTAATGTTTACAGACATGCGCCGCCGTCTCATTATAGCCTACTAGCGGACGCGCGCAGCTTCGCTTGCGTATTTAAGAGTGAATTCTAATAACCCATGAAACATGTGTTCAATGAAATATTTTTAAGAGTCTAAATTTCAAATTTTATAAAAATCGGTGGCGATTAAAAGATTTTTCCATACAAACTTTCAACTCCTTATTTGCACCCTTAGGGGGTGAATTCTAGAAAACCATGAAACATGTGTTTAATTATATACGTTTAAGAGTCTGAATTTCAAATTTTATAAAAATTGGTGACGATTTAAAAAAAACCTATACAAACTTTCAACCCCTTATTTGCACCCTTAAGGGGAGAATTCTAGAAAACGATGAAACACGTGTTCAATTAAATACTTTCAAAAATCTAAATTTCTTATTTTATAAAAATCGGTGCCGATTTAAATTTTTTTCCATACAAACTTTGAACCCCTATTTCACCCCTTTAGGGTGAAAATTTTTCAAAATCCCTTCTTAGTGGATGTCCAGATTACGAAAGTAAACTTTGTCCAAATTTCACGTTTCTACGCACAGCGGTTACGGCTGTGCGTGCGTCTTACCTCAGTCAGTGAGGACAAGTCCTTTTATATATATAGATAACATCAGTAAACAAATTAACTCCGTTCACTACTTTTCCGCAGATTTTTTTAAACATTACATTCTGAATGGCCGAACTCAACGCAGCCTGCCTACCAGAATGAAAAAATAAAAAAATACTTCATTCCCTCGAATGGGTATCGAACTCACAACCATTGCGTTTACAATCGCACGCTTTCACCACTGTTAATTAATTACACAAATTGAATTCTTTCACAGAATTAAAATTACATACATTTATAGTAATAAGCAAATTACAAACATCTCACAGAGGCAATTACGAGTGTAAGATTACTCCTTAGTAATTAAAGTGACTTAATTTCAACCAACATAATGTACGGCGTTCACGCCCTCGCTGTGGGGACCCGCGACAGAACTTGGCTTTATTAAATTGCGCCGCAGAAGTACTTTGTAGTACTTGTTATACCTACTTACTTAAAAGATTAGTATGTGATTTTTTAAGTTGAGAGAAAATCTTGAGGCCATTGAGGCCTAGGCTAAGATGGGTGGTTATAAGTTCGATTTCCATTCGGAGGAAAGAATTAAAATTAAAAAAATCGAATACGTTTTTATGTTTGCTTAACGTAAACTCTTAATCACTAGATATCAGACGAAAAATAGAAAACATTCGATTTTCTTTTTTTCCTCTGATACTGTCCTGGCACTATTTTTTTTGTTTAATTTTAACCTATTGCCATGCTGTATCACGTACCTACTGTTAAGACACTATGTTAACCACTATCCGCCAAAATCTCAAGGCATCGCATGTTGAGTGGCAAAACTCAACGCCGCATTTGCATTTGCATCAAAACAGATAGAAATTATCTATATATATAAAAGGACTTGTCCTCACTGACTGAGGTAAGACGCACGCACAGCCGTAACCGCTGATGGTAGAAACGTGAAATTTGGACAAAAGTTTACTTTCGTAATCTGGACATCCACTAAGAAGGGATTTTAAAAAATGTTAACCCTAAAGGGGTGAAATAGGGGTTCAAAGTTTGTATGGAAAAAAAATTAAATCGACACCGATTTTTATAAAATTTGAAATTTAGATTTTTAAAAGTATTTAATTGAACACGTGTTTCATCGTTTTCTAGAATTCTCCCCCTAAGGGTGCAAATAAGGGGTTGAAAGTTTGTATGGAAAAATTCTTAAATCGCCACCGATTTTTATAAAATTTGAAATTTAGACTCTTAAAAATATTTAATTGAACATGTGTTTCATGGGTTTCTAGAATTCACCCCCTAGGGATGCAAATAAGGGGTTGAAAGTTTGTATGGAAAAATCTTTAAAACGACACCGATTATTATAAAATTTTAAATTTAGACTCTTAAAAATATTTAATTGAACATGTGTTTCATGGTTTTCTAGAATTCACCCCCTAATGGTGCAAGTAAGAGGTTGAAAGTTTGTATGGAAAAATCTTTAAATCGCCACCGATTTTTATAAAATTTGAAATTTAGACTCTTAAAAATATTTCATTGAACACATGTTTCGTGGTTTTTTAGAATTCACCCCTAAATACGCAAGCGAAGCTGCGCGCCTCCGCTAGTCTTCTATATATATAAAAGGACTTGTCCTCACTGACTGAGGTAAGACGCACGCACAGCCGTAACCGCTGTGCGTAGAAACGTGAAATTAGGACAAATGTTTACTTTCGTAATCTGGACATCCACTAAGAAGGGATTTTGAAAAATTTTAACCCTAAAGAGGTAAAATAGGGGCTCAAAGTTTGTATGGAAAAAAATTTAAATCGGCACCGATTCTTATAAAATTTAAAATTTAGATTTTTAAAAGTATTTAATTGAATACGTGTTTCATAGTTTTCTAGAATTCTTCCCCTAAGGGTGCAAATAAGGGGTTGAAAGTTTGTATGGGCAAATTCTTAAATCGCCACCGATTTTTATAAAATTTGATGTTTAGACTCTTAAAAATATTTAATTGAACATGTGTTTCATGGTTTTCTAGAATTCACCCCCTAACGGTGCAAATAAGGGGTTGAAAGTTTGTATGGAAAAATCTTTATATCGCCACTGATTTTTATAAAATTTGAAATTTAGACTCTTAAAAATATTTCATCGAATACATGTTTCATGGGTTATTAGAATTCACCTCTAAATACGCAAGCTAAGCTGCGCGCGTCCGCTAGTATTAAATAACCCTAAACTAATCGGGATAGCGCGTGAAAATAATGAAAAAAAAAACAAGAACTCTTTCATAAAGAAAACAGAGCATTTACTCAGAGTATTAAATCCTTAAAGTTTGCTTCTGCTTTTGATTGAGTCTGAATTAGAACGAGACGTTCATTGTTCGATCTAAACGGTTGCATTTAAGTGCATTGCAAAATGAACCCAACACTGAAGGATAAAGAGTTCAAAATGCTTTGATAATATATTAAAATTGAGATGTTCTTAAAATATAACGCACTCTATGGAATTTTATATTCTCCTTTCAGCGTTATTTTAATAAAGTGCTTGAAAAGCGTTTTTACCTATTCAGCAAGTACCTTATAGTTTAGCTGATTATTTATTTCTTTCATTTCACGCTGTATCCCGCACGTGGCAGGGTAGACAGAGAGAATCTGGGAACCTAATGTTCCGACACTCTACACCCCACTTGCCAAATTTTCCCAACGCTGCGTTTTGTGCGAGTCGGAAGTCGAGTTGGAAGTCGAGTGTTTTAACATTTGGTTCTGGGAAATAGGACGGAAAGCGGAGAAAGGAGTGTCTTAACACTAAGTTCCCTCCATTTATCCCTACTAATTGCGGGATGTAGCGAGATAAAAAAAACGATTAAACAAAACTATTTCAATAAATGTTCAGGTCACATGCAACAATAAATGTATATTTCACAAATACAAGCGACATTCCAGCTGTTGCTCTAATTTACCAACACTTGTACAGTGCTTAATTGAAACGATATGTATGAACAACGGGATATCAGTTTTAAAATGTTAAAAATATATGTATGCAAATATTTCATTTTATTTTTTAACGTATTTTGAACCTGCACTTATCAGATACTAGCGACCCTGTTGCGGCTTCGCCCGCTTTTACTACTGGATTATTCATATAATGTATGTTTGCAAAGCACTTAAGATAATGTGAATATTATTTTCGCATTTTCGTAGTTTCAATAAGGATTTTCCAATTGAAAAGCAAGCACTACGTGGCTGCCTGTGACGAAACTTAAATAGAATGCATCGGCCGGGAATTGAACCCGGGCGGGCATTCTACCACTGAACCACCGATGCGTGTAAGGCAGGCGGGCGCGGCGGACTCGCTTGTATAAGCATAACGTCGCGAGGCGCGTTTCGCAGCAAGGATTTTTTGATATTGTAACAACTTCTAAAGTACTTATTAAAATGAAAAACAGAAAAGACAGTTTTGATCTACATTAAATGGCCAACATAACTAATATACTTATTTATATGCTGAGAGTAAGGGATAAGTGAAACTTGACTCGATACAGTTGATGTGTAAACGGCGTGATGTGTCAATAATTAAATGCGTTTTTCTCTAAAACTATTCGCCATTTCGAAATAGTTTAAAAAGCAAATTTTATCTTTGTTTAACGTAGAAATTTAATAAAGTATTTTAAAGGATAAGGATTAATACCATTATGGAGAAATATCCCTCACAATAAAAAATATATTGAAATTACTATTTTTAGACAGAAATATGATCACTACACGTTACTCTTAAAAGAGACGAATATGCCATCGCGGACTTTTTTGTAGATCTTATTAAGAGGAACAATACTCCAGTACATTTTTTTCATGTAGTATTTACCATTAAAGCAGCGCATGCGCCAAAGTGTCTCAGCTGGTAGGACTTTATACACATTTATCGTATTTATGTTAATTTACATAAGAATGTACAAATAATAAACTATATATAAACCTTTCCTGAGAAATACTCGACCTAATGGTGAAAACCGCATCCAAATCCGATCCGATCTCGTCATTGATTGCCTTATTAGTAGATAATAATATGTATATAATAGAACATTATCTTCTCTTTGCATATTCTCCACGAATACTGTACCAAATTTAAAGCTTACCTTCAAATCTCTTGAATGCCGCAACTCTTGTCGCCGTGGAGGTTGTCCCGGAAGGTCAGAGTACACGAGGTTACGCACTGATCCTTTGAACTTAGGCTCGAATATCACCGACGGCAGCGCTAGCGTGGTCAGCTTTGAATTATACCTGTTGAGAAGCAAATAAATAATTGTTTAAAAATATATTTTTATTGTAGGATGCTTATTAAGACCTTCGTGGCGCAGGGGCACAAGCGAAACTGTAAGCCCGATGGTGGCGGATTCGATTCCTATTTAGGAAAATGAAATATTTTCAATATTTCAGCTCAATCAGTTACCGGAAAGTGGGGTCACACTGAATTTTCAAGATTAAATACGAAAAGGTGTGACTGTAACGCGACGGTCGTAGGTTCGATCCACACTCGAGGAAGTGAAATATTTATTTACGCGTAAGCGTGACGTTGAGTTCTGCCACTCAACACGTAATGCCTCCAGAATTCGGTAGAAAGTGGGGGACGGAATGTCTTAACACTAGGTTCCCTCTGCCTACCCTGGTGTGTGCAGGATACAGCGTAAAGCTGATTTATATTTTAATCTTTTTTATTATATCTTTTTATAAAGATGCACCTTTTATATAGTAAATCTTGCCTTGCTTGGTTTTCCTTCAGTTTGTGTATTCCAAGATTGATGTTGGAATGCGCTCAAATATATTGCGCTGTCAACACTTGATAGGGAAGGAGCGGAGAGAAGACAAATCGTCCTTCTGTCTTTATATGAATAGACATTGTAATGTTATCTATCTATATATATAAAATCGAAAGGTCACTCACTCATCACGAAATCTCAGAAACTACAAGTGCTAGGAATCTCAAATTTGGCATAGGAGTTACTTATAGGACGTAGGTGCTCGCTAAGACGGGAATTTGCAATATTCGACTTCTAAGGGGATGTTTTTGGGGTCGAAAGTTTGTATGAAACTTGGTTACTACAAATGCTAGGAGTCTCAAATTTTGCATAGACGTCACTAGGACGTAGTCATGGAGACAGAAATTAATAATAACATAGTTCACGCGGGTGAAACCGCGAGCGGGCCGCTAGTTTGATATAAACTATTTAAATACTCTAAGCTTTTGTAAATATAAATGGCGTTCACAGCGTTCACAGGAGTTGCGGCACAGGGTTTGACAGTGAATGAGACAGTTGTGGATTCGATTCCAACTCTAGGGAATGAACAGATTTTAGTTCCTCACTCTGCAAGTAGGGAACGGAGTATCTCCCTTTGCCTCCTCCTCCTCCCTTCTATTTAAATATCTAAAGAAAACTTTGAAAACGTTTTCTTTTTGAAGGGGGTTTTCTAAATAAATTTCTCAACTTCGATTAAGGACACATCTTGAGGGACTCGAAATACGTTTACGGAAGTGATTTGCATATAAATATTTACATAAGAAATGTTTAGGGCGGGAGCGAAACATCACAATTACGAACTCTAATATTTACTGAGAAACAAATGTAAGTAACAGCTAGATATATACGATTGTCACAGTGTATAGATTCGATTACCGCTTAAGTAATTTTGGCTTAAGCTATTCAAAGAAATTTATGCTTAGTAGCAGAAAAATGTATCTCAGTTCAATTTATAGAAGCCAAGTGGCGCAAGAGCACTAGCGTACGATTGAAAACGTGACAGGTTGTGGGTTTGATTCCCACTCGAGAAAATGAACACTTTATGTCTACCCTGCTATATGTGGGATATACCGTGAAAGTAACAAATATATATATATTAACATAAAGTCGAAAGTATTTTTTCTCTATTTAAATATATACGTACCTAGTATAAAAAACATTTATAACATTCAATAAAATCACTAAAAAAAATCCCTTAGCAAACACAAATTTAATACACTAAAGCAACTTTGACACCGTTACTCCCTCGCTATATAAATTGATATAGTGACCGAGCTCTGTGGCGTTGCAATTCAATTAGCGAGAGAGACTCTATCGACGCAAACAACTAAAACTGAACTTTGAACCTATACTATACAGTATACTCGAAACATTGATATGGAAACTGCAAACTAGTCTATCTTTGACTTTGTACATTGTTGTTGAAGAATTATAGTAAGCGCGATGGTTGCGGATTCGATTCCCACTAGGGCTAATAATATATTTAATATTTTTATTTAATCGCTTTAATAACGAGACAAAACTCAAGAATTGGGTGGAAATTGAGTGTCGCTACACTGTGTTCCTTAACTTTACAGTACTGAACTTGTGACAAACGCAAAAATTATATACATCTTCTTTGTTTACTTAAACTCTGGCCAACTTTACGAATTCTAAAACAGCAATCAAAAGATTAAATCTAAAGCTCAAAAAGAACTTTTCGGAGCTAAGTAAAAGACATGTAATAATAACTTTCGCTTCTATATATAGTGTGGTCGTCGTGTTTCTCTACTATACTATAGTACAGTATATACTACTAGTATAGCAGTAATACGGAACAGAACTCAACTTGCACACAAACTTCGATAGCTCGTGGTTACAGCTATTCATACGTCTTCCCGTGGGATCGAACTGCTGTGAAATTTCTAGCAAATTCTTCAATTCTAAATTCTTTTCACTATTTTTAGAGAAACTTTTATTTTTTATATATTGTCTTGCACTACATGATAATTTTAAAGTTTTGAGAAATTCATGCGATGACTATAAAATTTACATAAATATTTTCGTAAAAGATATTAATTATTTTATTTCCACGTTCTGGTAACGATGCAAAATGCGCCGTTAAGATCCTCCACTCAACATGCAATACCTATAGAATTTGGCTAAAAGTGAGAAGTGTACGGAGTATCTTAACAGGTTCCCAGGTTAGTCCTGTCTATCCTGCTATATGCGAGATACAGCGTGAAACTTAAAAAAAAAGAATTCTAAAGATATAAATTAAAATACTTAATGAAATAAAAACATAACAAAGTAAAGCTAAAACAAAAACAAGTTGTTAAAGAAAACAAAACAAGCATTCCTCTAGAATATCAACCAAGGAGCAAGGCGAGGTGTCCGACAACATAATTAAATTATAAAAGCGAATGCTGCAACAATTTTAACTAATTTCTTTTATCTTTTAAAGAAACATTTATTCTCTTTCAACATTCTAAGTCATATTTTTATGACTTTGCCGCGTTGACATTCTCAAGATGTCGGGTGCGTCCTTATTATGAGGTCGTTTGAAATTTTGTTGTTCCGCCTTTGGTGTTAATTGACTTTGTGTAACCATTTAGGCTAAAGTGTTTGGTTAATTTTGACCACCGCTTAGGTAAATATTGCAATATTTTAGAAACAACTACAATTATTAAAACGACGCTAAAAAGTCCGTTGTGGCGTAACGGCACAGCGTAGCGTACTGACTGCAATCGCAATACAAGAAAATGAAAATTATTGGATTCCCAATCGGGATATCGAATTATTTTAATTTCTCTGATAAGAAGAGAAAGCGCAGCGTTGAGATCCTTCACTCAACTCCCAATGTCTTGAAAATTGGATGATGTGGTGTGATGAATGTCTTATTACGAGATTAGTGAATCTCGTAATAGCGTTTATGCGGGCTGTAAGCAGAGACCATGCTAAGCAACGCTACCAAATATTAAAAAAAATTGTTTCAGCATTAGCATAGCATACCATTTCATACTTTCCACTACTCGAGGTATTGTAAGATGAGTGACGAAACTCAACGCTGCACTCTGACTGGTTACTAGAACGACGAATTAAAATAAAAATATCAACAATTCCATTCCACCGAGCGGAAATCGAACCCAACTGCCGCGCCTAAAATCAAACGCTTGCACCACTGCGCCACGAAGACCTCACAGCCAAATTACAAGTTCAAAAATACCAATGAAATACCAATTACAACGACGATAATATCAAAAAAGTTTACATAAAAATATAGACCACACAGTACAGTAGGTGCCTACTGCGGCGCGGGATAATTGAATTGTAGTTCATCCGGGGACATTCATTCACTTCGGCTAAAGGTATTATGACCTTTGGACAATTGTTCGCGACATTTCTGTTTGATCGCTTAAAAGTTATTTTATCATTTAATTATTTTTTAAATATTTTTTTTAGGTTGACCCTGTATCCCGCATATAGTAGGGAGAACGTAGTGTAAAGATTCTACGTCCCTCATTTTCCGCCGAAAAAAAAAAATACCATGCCAAATCCTTGCGAATTCCTTCCATTCCTTGCAATTCCAAATGTAAATTCCTTGCATGAGCAAGGTAGGCAGGGAATCTCGCATATTGCAGAATAGGCATTGAGAATATAAAGCTAAAACTCTCCATTTCATCTTCGATTTAGTTTCAATTTTCCATTAAAACATCAGAAATAACAGTAAATAAATCTTTCTAAAACCTTTTATATAACAACTGAAATAATTTCTAAGCCATAAACCGCGTTGGCTTATTAACTCGAAACCTAAAATAAGACGTAATCTCATTGCCGTTTCGTCTAGACCAACTCCCCTACTAGGAGTTTACATGAAAATAACTACACCAGTTTTCAAAATACGATAAAAATTATATATTTTACGAGATAAGTGCAGTAATTAGTTATAAGGTTTAAGTTAAACTCTTTAACTGGATTAACCACTTAAATTTAGTATTATACATTTTTGGAAGCCCAACGTTTTGAACACTGCAGTAATCCGTAGCTAATCAGTACAGAAGCGTAGTCCCCGTACCTTTTTTCAATTTTTCAAAATTATCATACATAATGCTTATGTAGTTTTTATCTGTTGCTCAAATTAGGCTTATGATTGGGAAAATCAAAAGTCTTATTATTTGTAAGTTAGTTACACCTTTCTTCAATATTTCAAAGACACCGGGAATTTCTATATACAAAATAATTAATTCCATCCACAACCAATACACCAAGCTAGGTATATCCAATCAGCACCACAACGCGACGGTGTTTTTGTATGACGTTAAGCAGTATAATTTTCTAAAAGCATTTAAATAGCAATTTTAAAAATTTCTAAGACATAAATTAACTCAACATCTAGAAATAAGTCCTCGAGTTCAGTTCTCGTCTGCATATTATCCTTATTTATAATATAAGAAATCAATTCATAAATGCTAATAAGCTTTAAAAATAAACTCGGTAATTAATTAAATACATAAGTTAGTGACTCTACTCTACTGTAATAAAAAAGTATATTAATATTTGGAACATAGATTACCTATCATGCCAAACAAACGGCTTATTACAAATTTTACCGAAACTACTATATTTAATAACGTTCTCGATAGCGAATATCGAAATAAATAGTAGTGGATTCTCTCAAGACTCAGTCTAGACTTACTTAATGAACTCAGTGCCCTGGTTTGATAAAATTTGTGTCAAATTTGCCATATGCCATTTTCCATTACCCACTAGCAATTCCTAAAATACATAATTATTAATCATATAATATATATGACAATGAGAATTATTTTTTTTACATTTTTTATGTCCATGCTCAAAAATATTTACGCTTGTTCAAAATATAAACTTCAAAATAAATGTTTTAATATTAATCATACTAATTATTATCATTGAAACCAGTCGTGGCGCACAGCTCTAGTAAGGACTAGCTCTAGTAAGGAGACAAAGCTAGTGAAGAACAAAAGTGTCTTAATGGGACCGGAGTGTCATAACACTGGGTTTTCAGGTTCCCTCTGCCTACCCTGCTATGTGCAATATACAACGCAAAGCTAAATAAACCATCTTTTTTATTCTCAAATGAACTATTTCAGATAAAAAGTCTATTTTCATGTGCGAAACCTATATTCAACAATCGGAAAACCGTTTTATATTTTAAACTTCTATTTGTTTTATATGTACAGAACTTTTTTTATTCGTTTGCTAGTTCTGCTGTATTCCACCTTCCATTCCACCTTCTCCTTCCTTTTTTCAGATTTAGACATAGCTCGTATGTATATAGCTGGGTAAGCAGAAAAGATCTAGAATTACTAGAGACTAATAAATATACAATTGAACCCACAACCATCGCGCAGAAATACTTTACTAAGCCACGATAGAGTAGTGTAAGTATAGATACCAATATTTTTCTTCTTATCTATACTAATATAATAAAGCGGAAGAGTTTGTTTGTTTGTTTGTTTGTTTGTTTGTTTGTTTGTTTGTTTGTTTGTTTGAACGCTAAGATCTCTGGATCTACTGGTTCGATTTCCATTGTTTTTGTTTTGTATGAAAGCTGCATTCTTCAGAAGTGCTATAGGCTATATAACATTACATTATACATATAAACTAATATATTTTAAAGTACTTTCTAATTTGACATGCAATTTATTCTGCCATGTTAATAACAACCGTCGCGTCGCTACGCAACCGTTACCGCGACATTTTGACATTCATCCTTATGAAAATAAATATAATAGTCACTTTTAGCATTTTATCTAGATTGAAATTATAGTTTACTGTATAACATTCTAATAAATAATTAAGGAGATATCACTGATTCGAAATGACCTAGCCTTCGGGCAGCATAGTAGGCGTGTGTGACCGACGCGCACGGGCAGATGATGTTGACGGTTTTATAAATTTTCATACATTTTCGAACTATTGTTAATTTTTATGTAGTTATTTGCTGTTTATAATTAATTTAAAGTACACTTTGGATCTCTTCTTATTTTAATTGATATAGAGATAGAGAAATATTTAGTTATTTCATACAGTCGATATCTAGATATGCACGCACGGAAAATTTTTGGTACTTTTTCTAATATTAAGAATACCTATCCTTTAGTTACTTTTAATCCTTTTGTTTGTTCATTTCAATAACTCAGATATTTTTTTCTAATAATATGTCTCTACTTATTATTCTTTTTGATTATTTAAACTTATATTTTCTTACTAATTCTATTGCAAATTGAAAATAATTTCATGAATATATTTAATAAATATTCTTATAGTTGAAGCAGGCTTAGCCGCGTCCGGGTCCGCTAGTTATTTATATTTCTTTGTTTTGCTTAACATCTTATCCATCGTGTGACAAGGTATTCATAAGAAACCTGGGAACCTATTGTTCAGTCACTTCCCTCCCATTAAGACCTTTCCGTTCTTCACTTTCCTCCGAATTCTGGAGGCATTGCGTGATGAGTGACGGAACTCAACACCACCCCTTGCCATTACACCAGAGCAAAGAAATGAAAATATCAAATATTTCACGACCTCACGAATGTACATAATATTAGTTATTCCAGAGTATTCTATAGAAACTCCGTAGAATATTGAAAGATAACCAGACACCCACTCAAAGGAGCTTTCGAAGCTCGAACTAGGGCGGATCGCGCTAGAAAGCAATATAAACTTTTAATCTCCTATAAAAACTTACATATATTTTATATCCAACCTTGAAGAACACATCTAAACTACCCCCTGTATAGTTTACGAGTGATAAACATTTTGTTTGTCATATAAAAGACAGATTTAAAACTAAACTAACATACAATATATTATATTATCAGTAGCTAACTAAGCCGTGATTTTTTTTTTAGGTTCACTTTGTATCCCGCGTATAGCAGCATAGGAAGAGGGAACCTGAGAACGCCATTTTTTTTAAGTATTGTGTGACTTGTGTCCCTACGCCCGAAATCCTAATAGCAACATTGTAGTTAACCATACAAAAATAACCAAACTTTACTAAATACATTTCGGCTTAGCCGTACAGTACTGACGGAATGGTCGTTGTCATGAGCTGTCTTTTCCATTTAAAAGTGAGATTGCAAGATTTGTCCATCTGTTCCTATCTTCAGACGTGCATGTGCAGTCGTTAATACACTTAAGTAACATTAAATAAAAAAGAAGCAGGCGAAGCCTCACAGACTAACCTTCACTACCTACAAATATTTCTCAAAGCTCACACACGAGCGTGTAGCTGGTCTACGTGAAACAAGCTTCCGTAAAAGTTAAGGTTAGATTGCGATTGCGTGCTAGAAAAACTTTATCCCGTTAAATTTGTCCTACTTTTGTTACTTAGGAAGTAGTAAAATCGTTACTTTTCTAGCATAGAGGAATGTTGAGACGCAGGGCCACAAGTGCGACTGTAAACGCGACGGTTTTGGATTCAATTCTCACTCAAGGGAAGGAAGTATATTTTAATTTTCTCTAGCGAGGTAGCCACACTCCTACTCCGCTACAGGGGCGATTAGATAGATTCCCCCGGCCTATCCTGCTGCAGTAACATAATGCAATATATGTAGTTAAACTCACAACCGTACACCATTTACATAACGACGCCATCCCATACGCCTAAAAATAAAAATGAAAAGAACGTCTAACAGCAGCTAAAACAAAATCTATATACAATACTCAAACTTCTTAGTTCCACCAATACCCAATACTTATCTGGAAGATATCGCGACCATCGTATTTGGGTCACAGGGCCACGATATTGTCATCTATTATGAGCCAGTCATATATAATAGCGTATACCGTTTAAGTTCTGCTGAAATGCTTTATCGGATATGGTATGTCTGGATATGTCAGGTTAAGTAAAATTGAGGACGTGGTGGCGACGGTTGTGGGTTCGGTTCCGACTCAGAGCAATGGATTATAATTTATTAATAATAAGTTGAATTCCGCACGCAATACCTCAAAAATTTAACGGAAACTGGGGAATGGAGTGTCTTAACATTAGAATTCTCTGCCTACCCTATTATATATTCCCATATATCTCATATACAGCGTGAAGATGAAAAATATTAAAAAATAAAAAGCAAAATTGTATTGAGACTTCTAATATTTTGAACTATTTCTTGATTTGTTCGTGTAGAAATCTTACGAGATCTTTGTGACGCAGACAGCCTGTCACTGTAATCGCGACGGTTGTGTGTTTCATCTCGGAATCAATTATTTTCGTCTCCGCTCTGGTAACAATACCAAACGCGGCGTTGGAATCTGTCACTCAATACACAAATTAAGCGGAAAAGGTGTCTACACTAGGTTCCCAATTTGGAACCAATGTTATATACTGGATATAACGTTAATATAAATAAATTACATTAGATTCCATGACGAAAACACCTAGTCCCACTTGCACCACAATGATGTACATTTTTGAAAAATCGAAAAATCTACTTATACTCAAAAACATCATGAAAACGTAAAAATTCATAGAATTTATTAAGCACAAAAATAATAATAAAAAAGGCAATCGCAAATATACTTTCATATTTATCTAGTGCTTTTAAAGTAAAACAATAGTGATATTCCAAAACATTCTATTCTAGGATGATTTTCCAAAAAAAAAAATACACAGTGCCTAGCGCAACGTGCTCCCGCAAGCACTCACTGTGAGAGGGGTCTACGCCCTTTTGAAAGTGATGTAACGTTACACAAAATGTAAGCGAAGGCTTTGTGAGCGACGCGTAAAATTCTCATTGTTGCTATTTTTTTGTCACGCATATACGCCATCATGTATCAAGAGAGAGCCTAGCGATAAATCACTACATAGTCTATATTATCAAACCAGATTGAGCAAGAAACCAAACCGTTTATCGTTTATCCTTAACCAGAGAGACCGGAGAGCCAAAACGTGGATTCCCGAAGTTCAACCACGGTCTCCCCCTTACTCTGTTACCACTTATTCCTGCATTTATAAATTTCTCCAAGCAGAAATCAAACTTACAACCATCGCGTATACGATTAGATACTTTCTATTCTTATAACTCTTCCAATTATGATACACAAGTACACCGACTATTCAAATCATTAGCTCAACCATATATTTTCGCATAGCTGTGCCTATCTTTCTTCTTTTATTCAGCTTCACGCTGATCCCGCAAATAGCATAGAAAATGGAGAACGAAAGTGCCTTCCTTCTTTCTGATCTATAATGTTAAACCGACATTAACGGAATTTTCAAGTACTCCAAAATATGAAAAAAGTAATTTGCACACCCCTCAATTTCTAGCTGTGAGAGGGTAAGCTTTACTCAATTAATCTGTTTAATAACATGGCCACTAAGCTAGGACCTTTTACACTTTGACAGTTTCATAATAATATTTATTTCACTGGTACTTTAATGTGGTTAGCCTATTAATACTAGGATTAATTTTTGAACACTAAACAAAAAGGTTAACGTTAAATGTGGTTTAATTTTACATGTGGTGTTGAATTCTGTCGCTGGCCACGTAATATGGATAAAAACCTTTTTTTTAAATATACAATAGAGCCAAAAACTTTTTTTTTTCTACGCGTAATCACATGCATGCATAATGGTAGACAAAGGGAACCTCGTGTTGCGATACTCAGTCCCCACGCACCGCTCAATTTTAGAGATATTGCGTGTTGAGTGGCGTAACTCAACGCCGCTCTTAGTCGTGTAAAAATTAATTGCAAAGTGATTTATGATTAGTTTTATTCCACATACGAAAATAAATTCATAGTTAATTCAATAATTAAATATGAAATACAAAAATATCCACGATTTAGAAAGGCAAATTTCTCGGCAAATTTATTGAATGTTTCAATTTAGTTTCATCAAATATGTTAGTCATATCCCTTCTATATGAAACTGAATATAATACCGTAAGCTTCATTATTACTATGGAAATACCTGCAAAATTAAATTTTGGTTCGAAGGACGACCTAGTTTGTCTCGTTAGGGCTAAGGCACGTTCAATTCATTACACGGTGTGAATATTGTATACGTATTTATATAACAGAAAATATTCTTGAAAATAAGTTTAAATATATATTTTTTGTACATTTTCAAATATAAATAATCATAATATCAATAAATAATATTACGAATTGTCTTCAACGCTACTTAACACTAGGTTCCCTCTGCATACTCTGCTATAGTACACAGGAACGGGGTGACGCTAAAAAAATATTAAACTAAAAAAAACCGAGTTGAACCATTTAGAAGCGCACTACTTAAAGTAACTAACTACATATACTGACAATCCACGTCGAATAAACGATTTGTATGGGAGCGTTGTCGGCTTTGCAAGATTTGCATTCTATTTGCGTATATTTACATGACATTTTACTTTAATGGAATCACTTATACGTCTGACATTTTTATTTTTATTTTAGGAGAGTGTCTAATTCGGGCTTATTTGCGCTCAGAATTTTCTGTTTTTACATTTCTAAAGTGTTATTTCACAGTTAAGCATAAATACTTTTTTAGAAAACAAAAGGTTAAACGTCATGGAAATCAAATCCGCGCCTCTTGGAAACCAAGTCCAAGGTCCAAGAGGCGCGTTTTTTATCGTCAGCCATTTACCACATTGCAGTAAATTCAATATAATTCATTAATAAATAATTAACCGCTGAAAAATCTTTTGTGTAGCCTACTTACCAAATATTGCAGCTAGAATTACCTCGGCCACTGAGAATTATGTCATATGGTATTTTTTAGCTTCACACTATATTCCACATAGCATAGCAGGCATAGGGAACTTAGGAGCATAGTGGTAAGACACTCCGTTCCCATTAGGACATTTGCGTTCCCCATTTTCACCGAATTCTTGAGGCATTGCGTAGCAGAACTCAAAGTCCCGCTTTGTCTCGACACCAGAGCGAAGAAATGAAAATATTAAATATTTAATTTCATCGAGTGGGAATCGAACCCACAACCTGTCACACGCTTGTGCCCGCCCCCGCATCATGGCCTGGTGGTACATCACTTAGTTATTTCAGGTAAAAAGCTAGCAATATCATAAAATACAAAAAAAATCGTATATCAGAGGGCTTATCACGTTATCTCATAATCACACTAAATGGTTTATTTTCAGTAAATCTTTAACATCTGGGTCGATTTCCAGAGTTTTAAGGACAAACTCGGGTGCTTGGGTATTAATGATGCTATATTTCAAGCGTACCATCTTCTTTTGGACGTTTAATTCGGGTTGGTTTATGAAAGGGGAGATAGCGGTTTTAATAACATGATATTAATTTTATTTTTATTCGTATTCATATTGAGGTCGTAATGGCGCATCGACACAGTAGCTGATCATAATCGTGATGGTCATAAATTCTATTCTCACTCGGGTGAGTGAATCATTGCCACTAGAAAAAGTATATGCATTAGTTATGAGAAAGGAACGGAAAGAATTGCAAAATACATATCTAATATTTAGTTCCCTATTATATAGTCTACAAGTGTATATATTTCAAATTACTTTATTAATTTCCTTATTTGAAAAAATAACACAAAAAAATAACTTCCAAAAATAGAAGCTAAAACATCTCCATACAAAAGTCAGTATCAAAAGACTGTAATTAAATCGCTCCCCGCCTCCTCTCGCACCTTCCACCGTAAACTATTTAACGCGGACTCAATTAAGATTCCTTAGACGTTTCAGCCCACTTTTATGAGGGCAATTTTGTCAAAATGGAAAACCCGCCGTATCTCGCGACTTTCTTTTGAGTTGATTGGTTTAGAAATACATAAGGCTGAACGTTTTTGGAACACTGATAACGATAATAAAATAGAACAGATTTTTAACTATTGCAGATTGACTATCTTCCTTTTATAAACATAATGGTTGTAGGTTCTATTCTCATTCGGGGTAAAAAGTTATTTTCACCCGGCTTTGGCAGAATAGTGCACGGCATTGAGTAGTGCCAGCCAAAACGCTTTGCATCGCGTCGGAGCGGAGAGCAAAATATCTTAACACTAAATTCTTGAGGCTTAACCTGCTATAAACGGATAAAGGGATAAAAATAAGTTGTTTTTAAATTGGCATAAAATAGGGAAAGAGTAATTTATCACTACGTTCTCTGTTTAACTCACAAAATAATTTGAGTTACATGAGAATAATTTGAGAATATTAGCGTGTAAAGCAGCGAAAACATTAACACAGATTAAAAATAAAGCTTTTAAAGTTTAATTGAGATAAGATGAAATTATGAAGATTACGCTCCTGGGTTATATCTTTATTTAATACAGTTTGTTCGACAAATTACATTTTTTGTTATATTTTCACGGATTTTCACGAATTTACAGAAATTTATTTAACTAAGTATTCTTCACTTTTCACGTTGCGTCAAAGTCATATTTTATTTATCAGCATCTTAATATTAGGTTTACAGGCTGCCTCTGCCTACCCTCCTATACAAGAAATACAGCATGAAACGAAACAAAAAGTGAATAAAACATATAGGACAGACATCTAAGAAAAAACTATAATATTTTTACCAAAAAAAAAACGAGAATTCTAATAAAAACACAGCTTTATTATACCAAAATTAATATAATAAAAGAATGTCCACAGTGACACAGAAAAACAATATACGAAACAACACATTGCCTACGAAATTAAATTAGACAAACGGCTGTCCAAGCAAAGCATAAATATGTGGGGCCTTATTAATATTTATAATGTACGGTGGCTCAGATGGAGGAAAATATGCTTTGTAACTGAACTCTAAAGTAATGATCGCCTTGTGACTTAGTAAGAGTCGGCCTTCGCCTGAACGTTTTGGGTTCAATTCTCGTATAAGCATACGAGAATTAAATTTATAGCTTTTTATAGCTTCACGCTGTTACCCGAACATAGCAGGATAGATAGAGAGAACCTAATAAATTAGTGAACGCAGTATATAAAAAAATATATTAAGAAGCTTCATTATAACACATATTCCGCGTAAATAATGGAAAATAACAATTTTGATAATTATTATTATTTTGTATTCAAAATTAATGCTTCACACCCCATCTACAGACATCTGCTACATCCGACATGACAAACGGGAGTATATATGAAACAAATAATTATATTTCTTTGTGTTTTATCTGTGAAGGTTTTTTTAGCTTCCCGCACATAACTGGGTAGGCAGAGGTAACCCGGGAAACCAATATTAAGACGCTTGGTTCCCATTAAGACACTTTCTTTCTTTCTAACTGACATACGTACATACTCAATTGCTCTACAAACATCTATTACCAATAATTTCAATAATAACTCGCTAGGGTTTCACTACCAAGCCCATACTTTACCAATAAGCTATTGTTTTAAAAGCTATAGTCAAACCTTCACAATGCCTCTCAACCACAAAGAACAATACAGCAAGGAATGTGTATAAACAAAGGCATCCTTGTAATCAAAGGTCTGGTACGCCACGTCTGGTGATGATAATGTATGGATGAATCAGACGTGAAGCAAAAGTTCACACAAATATATGTATCTAAGGATACAAATACCATATACCATACCTATACTATTACTATGTTTGTATGGATACTAGGAAACTCTTTGGTATATTCAAAAACTAATTGATTTTCCAAAATTTTTACGCAATGTAGCAGAATAGGCAGAGGGAACTTAGCGTTAAGATATTCCGTTCACAGTTTTCGGCCTCAGCCTTGCCTTGTCACCAGAGCGAAGAAATGAAAATATAAATAAATAATAATTAATTTCCTCGAGTCATAATCAAACCCACAACCGTCGCGATTACAGTCCCATTGTCACGCCTGTGCCACTGTGCCTCTGATTGTTTTTTTCTTTTACATCTAAGATTTATTCATAATATAGATAGCGAAGCAGATGGTCGAAAGCAATCAAACGAATTCAGTAAAAGTATTTTTTTATAACCTATTTTTAGTATTATATCTTAATGGATTAATTTTATATGTTACAGCGATAACAATATATTAAAAAAAATATACAACTCAATACCGCGATTTGACACGAATGTGGGGAACAGACTTCCGTTCCCATTAAGACATTTTTATTAATGGGAACGGTGAATGATATTTAAATAAGTTTCTTCTTCCAACCGTACTGTGTACGGGATACAGAATGCAGCTAAAAAACATACAAATATAATTATACTAGCTTTACCTGTGACATCACAGTTTTAAATAAATAGATTTCTATGTGTGTGAGCCTTCCCCGATAAATAGAATATCCAATACAAAAAGAAAATTTAAATACAAACCAACAGTTACCGAGATTAGAACGTCCAAACCAAACAAACACTTCCGCTCCCCAATACCAACATAAAACTAAAGATATAACAAAAAAAAAATCACCCAAGATCCAAAAAACGACCAAAACGTTTATCGGGCAATATGCTTCATCAAATGAAGATCTGGGTCATAGTGGGCATCGCTTCGCCCCGTACTACGTACAACGACTACTAGAGCCAGTATTAAATTAGTATCGGAGAATGTTCCCAGGGGCTGTGTGCAATCGGATCGGGATGATGGTAGACTGCATTTCGAGCGGACCTCAGAATTGAAAGGCATTTGGACCTATCGCTCGAGAGATCGCTTCGTTGCTCTCTTGTTTGTTTTTCCGGTCGAAGTGAGCGGGTGATATTTTTATGAGTGAATTCAGTTAGAGATGAGCTGGATGATGGGTTAACAAGATAAATGGGAAATATCTCTCCACTTTGTAAAATTCAATTCATTCATTATAGCTTGTAAAGATTAAGTAAAAGGTAGTTACTAAATTATTAAAAATATTTTCCCTCTATTTTTTACCTTAAATAGAAGTATTCTTCTAGTATAACCATTATATGCTAGGCTGAATTCCACTATCCGGAAACATTTGGACAGTTTGGAGAACTGGTGCCTAATCTTAAGTAAGTTCAACATATTCAATCAAGTATACAGCGTCTGACTGTGAACGGAATGGTAGTATGTTCGATACCCAAACATCTCATGAGTTATATTTATCACCCTTTTTAAATCATATCGTTGAGTTCCGCACCTCAACACATAATGTCCCGATAAGTGGACAAAAAATGGGGCCGTTCCGTTGTAAAGTTTCATCTGTTTATCCTGCTGCGAAATGCGAGATACAGCGTGAAGTTAAATCTATATAAATACAAAAAAGTATATAACACTGACAAGTTATCTAAGCTGCACGTACAGATTTATCTGGAGTTTCAATCAAGGCCAGACCAAGCAATTGTGGGAGGTCGTTCAGCTTCGATCGCTTATTCGATTAGAATCGGAAAGTGTTCCCGGAGGAAACTGCTAAGAGAATGGAATTGTGACACTGCCTGGTCGTGTTGACTTTTGGGTTTTAAATTTTCAAATGCTACGTGGACTTACTTTTAACTGGATTTGAAAGTTCAGTATTTTATTTACATACATAGGGTCCCTCCGCCTTTCCTGCTATACGCGGAATAAAGAGTGAACCGCGTGAGTTTTTATATATAGAAAACTCCTATCATGGATCTTTTAAGACATACTCGAACAATCAGGTCATTTTGGATTCAAGTCTTTGTTTGATAATCAATATTTCTTTCTTACTTGGAGGTTAAGAAAATAAAATATATAAAATAAATTAAAATAAAGTCACTTTCCAGTTGCCACATGCATGCATTGCATGTGGAGTTATAGAACTCAACAGACTGAGGAAATAAAAATATTTCATTCTCCTGAGTTGGAATCGAACCCACAACCTTAGCGTTTAGAGGCCCCCTGTGACCCCTCCAGACACGGCCTCAAGAATATCTTTTAAATTTAACTTAAGTTTTATTTTAATCATATCTTAGAACTATATAGGTACCCGGCTAGATATAGCGTAAAAAGTCTTTATAAATTTAATTGGACTTGGCGAACATATTTACATATTATATCTGAAAGTTCAAAATATAAAAATACTACTATTCTTAAAGAAAATATTATCGTTGTTCAAAGGGCGTGAAACGTGAAGGAGGTCACAAGGTCAACTTTCCATAATATATATGAACAAAAAAATAAATTTACAAAAAGAAGCATAAGAAAACTACAAGTGATAAAAAATTCACGACTGTCATGTCGACTGTTGTGTATTCGATTCCCATTCTTGAGAATGAGTTATATATTTAATTCCTGGCTTGTTACCAGTAATAATGTAAAGCGCGACAATGAGTGCCGCCATTCAACAGACAATGTCTTAAATATTCGGAGGAAAATGGGAAACAGTGTCTTAACACTAAATTCCCTCTGCCTACCCCACTAAAGCCGGATAAAAAAAGTTTTAAAAAAAAAGTATAACCAATTCACAGATAATAAATAAATTGCATTATCCATATACAAACAATTAATCTAATTAAAACATAAAGTAATAAATAATGACAGCGGTGACTATAAATAACGATTGCATTGTATTGCATTGTATTGCATTGTACGCAAAATCGATACTATAATTATTTGCCCGTTGAATCCATGATCTACGTTCACCGCACCGTCGACTCGATGCATTATAAATGTTAGTTAACCCAAACTATCGAGTTAAATGGCTTGAAATTGAAAAAGTAAACTGTAGTCTGTTTTTTTATTTGTTTTGGGTTTATTATTACAATTCAATTTAATGGCATTTAATGATATTAAAATAAGAATAAGGGGCAGAAAACTAAATAAATATTTCTGCTTCGACGAAAGAGATATTTTCATTTTCTCGCTTTTGTTACAAGACAAAGAGTGGTGAGTGCCGTCATTCCCTCTGCTGTAGTTATGCGAAATAGAAACTAAACAAAAACGGAAAAAATATTGATAATTACATATATTTAACTAATGGAAAATTTCCGAAATTTGAAATTAACAAATTTCCATGTCAAAATTCCATCACTTTGGATCAAGTTGAGTTATTTAAAAACATTAAAACTGTCTCGCGTCCCTGTATAAATAATAGTTAGCATTATTACTATAGCCGCTGCAGTATGAAAACCTTTTAGCTCAGATAATATATTCAGAAATTATTCAAAGTTAAAATATGTATGAAAGGAAAGTAGTTGAGCTGAAATAGCAAATCTTCTCGGTACTTGTATTAGAGTAATGACTTTTTGCTATTTGTTTTATAATAAATGACTCTATTGACTTGGCTCTATGGCAAACCATGTACTTTAATATTACCAATGGCAACACTGTAATTAAAATGGAGGAAATGAATACTCATTTTGATTTAATTTTTTATTACTTTAGTCACAACAGTAATTTTCTTAAAGCACAACCTTCGTCTAAAAATAAAAAAAATAATATGAACTAAGGCTCAGTCGTGGCACCAGGACATAAGCGTTTGACTCCAAACTCGACAAGTTGTGAGTTCAATTCTCACTCAAGGAAATGAAATATTTAATATTTTCATTTCCACGCTGTGGTAACGAGGCGTTAAGTTCCGCCACTCAACATGCAATGCCTCCAGAATTCGAGGGAAAGTGCCACATGCGAGATATGGCTTCAAGCGAAAGCTATAAAAAATATGAAATAAAATACATTCCCCCAACAAACCCCTGTAACTTTACAAGAGATCAAAAGTAAGCTCAGCTTTCGACCCCAAAAAAGTTCATTCATTAGCACCGAACATTAGTCATAAGTCCCCCGACGTCATAAACTTTAACTTAGCAACATTTAATTAAAAAGAATCCCTCGCCTTGTTGCGAGACGGAGGTTTTGACCAGTGAATTTATAGCGCTATACTGTAGCTGTAGTAATTAGGATTGTAGGAGAACGTACATTTTGTAGTATTAAAATCTATTTGAAATTAATATTAATTATATTTTTAACATTTTTACGTTTCCTTTCCTCAAAAGAAAAAATGGAAGCTTAGGTGAGTGCGACTCGAACTTGTCCGCCTCACTCACACCTCTTGGAAATAATTTAGTAAAAGTTGTAATTGCGCAAAAAAAGCATAAGCTATATTTTTACTTTTGTTTTTTCAAGTAACACAAAATTTCGCTAATTAATCAAAACTAATGATTAATTAATAAATGAAATAATCTAAAAAATTAATAAATTTTATTTTTTTATCATTAAATTCAATGATATCACATTGGTCTGTCAGCCTCGTTTCCGTCCAATTCCACTTTGAAAGTTATAAGAGGAAAATGCGGTGTTCCCACGACCGCAACCTGCGGTGGGCACTCTGTGCAATGTGAATTCTATTAACATTTAAACAAAACAGTATTGCAATATGAGATGAATAAGTAACAATGATTTTTCTTTGTTTTATTATATATTTTTTTCATTTTTAAATCAATTGTTTTAGTTAAGCATAATATGTTTAGCAAATTTTTTAGCTTCATGCCGTACAACACAAAGCAGGTAGGCAAAGGGAACGTAGTGTTAAGACACTATTCCCATTAAGACACGTCCGTTCTCCACTTTCCGCCGAATACTTGAAGTTTTGCTAGTTTAATGGCAGAACTCAACGCCGCGTTTTGCCCCGTTACCAGAGCCGAAAATATAAAATATTTCATCATCATCAAATATTTGTTCTTATATCGACAGGATAATATCTATCTCTCTTTTTAATTACAGTCAGGCCCACTTTCGATGTTGGGACTTAATGACTTTTCCATAAAAAAAAAAAAAAAAAATGAAGGTAGAGTTCACCAGATCAGGCTTTTATACGAGTATGCCTATACAATTCTAGTAAATTAATGGTATCATTCTTTTTTATTATACGTGTTGAAGTGAGAGCTATGCAATGGCTAGACCTATGCCGTGTTGCTAGTGCTATTAATCAACATATGAAAAAAAACAAATACAAATATTAACATAATTTTAACTAGACGGAGCTTAAAAAACAGAGTGTTTCATCACTAGTTTCACTTTAGTGTTATATGCGAGATACAGAGAGAAGATATAATAAAAAAATATTATTTATTCTTTTAATACAAACGGATATTAAGCTGCTAGAAATAAGTAGATAAAAATTCATAACGTAACACTTTACAAATGGTCTCGTCGGACTGGACGTCGCGATATAAGTCCGGGTTGTCTCTGAACAAAATAACAGAAGTGGGATAAGCTTTATATGACGTTGAAAATATGGCATTTTGAATAAAAAGAAGACTAAAAGAAGAGAAGAAAAATAAAAAGAAAGAATTTATACAGTGATGAATGTGAATGACTCGTATAAATAAAAATTTCTTGGCAATTTTTATATTAAAATTTTATTTACTGAACCAAATTCCATGAATCTTTACAGTAATTTAGTTAATACATCATATTATAAAATATAAAAAAAGTTTGAACGGGCGAAGCCACGCGGGTATCGCTTGTTAAAAATACGTTTTACAAAACTAAATGATTCCATTTCTCATTTCAGCCTGAACTATGTAACAAGAATTCTTATAAGCTCCGCTAAAAGCTCTACTCTATGACATTAACAAATAAACGTGTTAGCATTAATATATTTTTTAATTTTAAACTTACTCTCGTGCGTTTTACGTTTCACGTTATTTAAAACTACGTTTCGTTTCACATAAAACTAAAAAATAAGGCTTTAAATTATTAAAATTACCCACTTCTATTCTTACACTGTGTGTTTAAAAAAGCAATGTGTATTTTTAACGGAACAATGAATAGCCTAATATAATTTCGTACATTCATTCATACCGTTGACTAGAGTTTGAAATGTAAGTTACAAATTAAATAATTTTACTTGACCTCAAATGCTTTAACGTCAGCATTTAATTGTTTTAAGGTTAAAAATAGAACTCGGAGGACGGCGGCGGTTTGCGATGGTTGTGGAATCAGTTCCCACTCAGAGGAATGGATGATTTTCATTTTCACGCTTTGGGAACAAGGCAAAGAGCGGCGTTGACTTCTGCCGTTTAACAAGCAATACCTCCAAAATTCGACGAAAAATGGGGAACGGAAGTGTCTTAATGAGAACGAAATGTCTCAACACTAAGTTACCTCTGTCTACAATGCTAGGTCCAGGATACAGCGTGGACACAAACTGTAATATTAGAAGTTAAATTTAATAAGATAATTTTAATAATCTTCCTCGAGAGAGTATCGAACCCTGACCTTCAATGGGTTTTTTGTATTTCCCACCCCAACCTCACCCCATACGAAAGAACTGGTACTTACGTATCATAAGTAAACGCAAATTAGACTTTATTCTTCATATATTATATCATAATAACACACATTTAGGTACTATATAACAGCACTTGGGACAAATTAGTCGGTAAAGTTTTGTGAGCACTAAAGTAATAACTCTCTATTTGGTTAACAAAGTAGAAATACATATATTACAGGTATTTTCAATTACCTTCACACAGCAGGGTGGGCAGAGGGAAGTGTTAAGACGAATTTTAAAGAATTTTTCGAGGCTTTGCGTGTTGAATGGCGGAACTCAGCGCCGCGCTTTTTGACTGAGAAGTAATGAAAATAATAATAAATAATAATTCCATCAACTTCATTCCTTCAAGTGGGGATAGACCCCACAACCGTCGCATCCCTTGCTCCTGCGCCATGACGGCCTTTGGTATTTTAAACGAAACGACATATTTATATTGTGTAAGTTATATACGAGTAAAAGCTAAGGTCACTCTTTACAAACGACTAAAACGTTTTAAATTTTAATATTATATAATTGTGGTTGAGCTAAATTTTAATTGCTCTACCTCCTAGTGCAATGCCGAAAATCTAATTAATTATGCTATGTGTGAGTTCACAAGCGCAAAGTTAAGGGAAAGAAGTGACGATGTTTGATGGTTGCGAGTTTGTATACCAATATAAGTAGTAGCTTCATATTATATCCCGCTAGCAGGATAGGCAGAGGGAACCTTGTGGTGAGATACTCCTTCTTCCACTTACCGCCGAATTCTTGAGGCATTACCTGTCGAGTGATGGCACTCAACACCGAGCTTTGCCTTGTTACCTGAGCGGCGGGATAAAAACATTAAAGGTTTCGTTCCTCCGAATATAAATCGAATCCACAAATAATTAAAAAAATATACAAACCACTACACTCGGAGGCAGGCCTCGTGGCGCAACGGCACAAAGGTGTGACTGTAAT
>HE669657.1:0-10473 GCA_000313835.2 Heliconius melpomene melpomene
GAAAAAGAAAAGTATATATATATACTACTAGTAATATCTAAAAATTTTAAGATAGAAATAGTTATGTGTAATAAGTTATATAAAAAGATATGTGTTTATAGAACATTGTATATTAAAAAAGTGTCTTAATTTTATATGTAATATTAAAGTGATTTTTATTCTTGTAAAACGAAATAATATGTGAACAACAAAATTTCTTTATAAAAAAGTGTCTAAATACCTAAATGTTATATTAAAGAATTGTGTCTAAAACTACTTTGAAGTCCTAAGATAAAGTAAATAAAATAGTAAAGTCATTAAAAGTTTCTAAGTCCATCAGGTCAACTCGACCGACCCCGGCCGCCCGTATCCATTAGCGAGGACTGCGGTCGTGAGAGTTGACTGGATATTTGTAATATAAATTCAAGTCTAGGGCTTCAACTACCCAAAAAAAAAAAACAAAACCTAACCTAACCTAACCTAACCTAACCTAACCTAACCTAACCTAACCTAACCTAACCTAACCTAACCTAACCTAACCTAACCTAACCTAACCTAACCTAACCTAACCTAACCTAACCTAACCTAACCTAACCTAACCTAACCTAACCTAACCTAACCTAACCTAACCTAACCTAACCTAACCTAACCTAACCTAACCTAACCTAACCTAACCTAACCTAACCTAACCTAACCTAACCTAACCTAACCTAACCTAACCTAACCTAACCTAACCTAACCTAACCTAACCTAACCTAACCTAACCTAACCTAACCTAACCTAACCTAACCTAACCTAACCTAACCTAACCTAACCTAACCTAACCTAACCTAACCTAACCTAACCTAACCTAACCTAACCTAACCTAACCTAACCTAACCTAACCTAACCTAACCTAACCTAACCTAACCTAACCTAACCTAACCTAACCTAACCTAACCTAACCTAACCTAACCTAACCTAACCTAACCTAACCTAACCTAACCTAACCTAACCTAACCTAACCCAGTACACTCCAAACAACCGCACAATACACATAGGCTCCGCATAAAAAATTCGTAAAAAATCGAATAACCGAGCCACACGCGCAACGAGTGTTTTAATTGATTTCCCCACGTCTGATTCACCAGGATTATCGTTTGCAGACCACCAGCACTCCAGGATCCGGAGAAAAACAGCATCAACTTCCACCATCTATAACTGTGAGTGTTTTACCGCATTCTAAAAACTCTCAGCGTGCAAAGCTTCGCGCCGTCAAGACAAATCCAAAGACACCACTTTTGTCACAATCCGTCCAAGGAAGACGGAATCCCAAAGGCGCGAAGTTTACATTATAACCTCTAAAAACCGCGTGGTGACCACGCGGTTAGAGAGCACGCGGTACGATATAACCTCGAAGACCCTACGTGAAGACTCCGAAGCCGGACCGAGGACTTCGACACCGGTCCGAGGAATCCTGCAGACCAGAGAACCTCAACAAGTCTCAGACCGTGCAGGTAAGCCCAGGGCTTACCCCCATCCCTCAGTCCAAACACCCTGTGTTTGGGCTCGTTCAACTCAGGACTCCAAGTCCTTTCCACACACCCCCTAACCTTTAAACCACCCCCTCCCCCCAAACCAACCCCCTCCACCCTCAACCCCTACCACCCCAGTTTTCTCACCGGAGCTCGTATTATACACGGGTTCCTCTACTCCACCTGCATCCCCCTGTCATCTAACAGTAAATTCCCAACCACCCTTATTTCACCCTCACCCCTCCACCACCCCCACCCATCAAAAATTTTCTACCCCACCAATAGTCGCCCCACGAAAGTCGCCCCCCCCCCCTAAAAATTTTTACCTCACCCCCCCTGGGTTTATCTCCTAAACGGGAAGACTTAGACACACCGAGTTTGGGTTCGTTTTACTCAGCGAAAGGAGCCCAACCATCTGGCTCCAACAGAATCCTCAGAAAAAGCACTGGGAGAGAAATAGAGCACCCGCCCATCCGCGCGAGGAGCATACTCATCTCAACGGTAACATATATACACACAACATGTCTCTACCAAATAAGAAAAACGCCAAAGTAACATTCGCCGACAACAAGACCACAGTATCAGCAGGAGGTAAGAAAGAATCTTCATCGAAGTCACTCAGAGAGGCAGTCATGAGGCGGCAAATCTCAAACAAAGGCACGGAGTCAACAAAGCTACCGGGTGAAACCCGAGGGGCGGAAGCCGAAGTACAGACTCCGTCCTCCCAGCCCTCGACGCCTCCCACAGAAACCTCCTCACCAAACAACGTCGACTCAGCCTTGCAGAGAGTATCGGAATGGCGCACGGAGGCTTCGCCCGAGGGCAGTCTCCCGCAAAGTGCTGATACTGACAGCGACATCAGGCTGTCGATGTCACCTGGATCGGATGCATTCAAAGGACGCAGGACCAGCCTCCTCATTACATCTACGAGAAGGACTGGAGTGGAAATGGACCTTGCCACAAAACAAGCCAACGACCTGCTCCTGGCGGGAAAAGAGGCCCTCGAACTGTCTCTAAAACATGAAAAGGGAATTAAAGCAGACAGCAATTGACAGTCTTCAATCCCTATACGAAATAGTCCTGGCTCTATCGGACTCCAGAGCCAGGCACAAGTGTAACCTAGAGACAGAACGAGTGAAACACGCCAGGGAGATTGTTAACATAGAGAGGGCCCATAATAAGTCCATGATAAGTGTGATACAAAAACTGGCCGGCAATCTTGAAGAAGCAGGTAACAACATCTCGGCGACCCTAACCGAGACGAAGGAGGTTCGGAAATGGTTAGGGTATGAAACAAGGGAGCCACATCAAGAAATAAAGGAAATAAAAGCCTCCATGGGGAAAGCAACGGCAGGGATAGAGAAGCTTCTCCTACAACCACAGACTAAGAAGGAAAGCCACGAGGGACTTCAAGAGATCCTCCAAGAACATAAGGATCTCAAGAAGTCAGTCAAATCCCTGTCAAATCAATTCGACGAATTCCGCAGAGAGAATAAAAAGACCTGCGAGCAACTACAACGGATCCAGGACACCAGCGGGAAGGCGCTAGAGCACCTAGAAAAACCCCTACCACCTCCACCTGTCCTGGAACCGCCAAAGGAATTGATGGAGATCAGGAAGCTAATCGAAACCATCCACGATAAACCCGCACCACCACCGCAAGCCACAGCACTATTGGGAGATAGAGAACTAAAAGATAACCTTCTCCCAATAGCGGGGACGCTCGAAATGGTAACAAACGACATCAAGTCAATAAAAGAGAAATTGGATAAGCCCACCACGCCAGCAAGGTCGATTCAAGAAGAAATGGATGCTGCGGAAGGTGGGAAACCAACCACGACCAGCAAGAGACCAGCCACGGTGACGTACGCCAGGATAACGGCCACACCGGCGAAGCCCAAACCGAGGCCAAACCACACCCTTATAGTATCGTCTAGTGATCCGACAAACACCGGCGATACTATCATCAAAAGGATAGTGGCGGCCATCGACGCCAAAAAGACCGGCGCCAAGGTGGACAAGGTACGCAAAGCACGTAATCAAAAAGTCGTGCTGAGCTGCCACACAAATGAGGATCTTCGCCTGGTGCAGGAGAAAGTTAAGGGACAGCAAGGCCTCAAAGTGGAAGTCGCCAGGCCAGCAAACCCGCTCATTATAATCCGCGATGTCCTAGCCTACCACACGGACACCGAGATTATAGAGCACGTCCTGGCGCAAAACAAGGATGTTCTGAAGGAACACGGAAAGGAGGCCAAGCTGCGCGTGCGTTATAGGAAGAGAGCACGCAACCCCCTGGAGTGTCACCCGATCTTGGAACTTTCACCGGAAGCACACAAAGCGGTCCTGGAAGCCGGCCACCTCCACATAGGGCTACAAAGAAGACCCGTAGCGGATCAGTCTCCTCTTATGCAGTGCATAAAGTGTTTGGGATTTGGCCACACAAGAACAACGTGCCAAGAAAAAGACCATCTCTGCAGCCACTGCGGAGGCCCACACACATGGGGAGACTGCATGGAGAGGAAAGCGGGTAAACCACCAGCCTGCATAAACTGTAGAGAAGGAGGTAAAAAAGACACAAGTATGGACCACAATGCCTTCAGTACAGAATGCCACGAGCGACATAAATGGGATGCCATAGCAAGATCCAAGATAACGTATTGCTAAAGGCATCCAAAATGACACAGACACACAAACAAAATCTAGGAACATCAACATCATACAGGCCAATCTGCAAAGATCAAAACTGGCAACGGCGGAACTCCTTCAAGCTGCTAAGGAAAGAAACATCGATATTGCTTTAGTGCAGGAGCCGTATGTGGGCAGCGCGGGGGTACTAAAGCAATATCCAGGCACAAAAGTAGTACAGTGCACACTCCGACGCACAAAACCAGTTAAGGCTGCAATTATTGTGTTCAGTGACCGACTGGAGGTAGTCAACGACCCCCAGACGGTGACTGAAACGGAGGCGGCAGTCTTACTGAGAGGGGGCAGCCTGCAACTAGGATTGATCTCAATTTACCTGGAGGGCGACCAAGACCTAACGCCATACCTAGCAAGGATCAAGGATATCTATGGGAAGCTGGCGGAATCGACCACAAATATCATAGTTGCTGGAGACACCAACGCATGGAGCCCCTGGTGGGGTAGCATCACTGAGGACACCAGGGGTGAAATGTACAGCGCGTTCCTAAACGAAATGGATCTTCACATACTTAACACCGGGGATACACCAACGTTCGAAACCATAAGAGGGGGGATAGTATGCAAAAGCGCCATTGATGTGACAGCATGCAGCCGCTCTCTATTAGGAAAAATTGAAAAGTGGACCGTACAGAGGAACATCACCACCTCCGACCACAACGCCATTACTTTCGCGTTACAGCTTCGACGGCCACTGGCCAGTCTTAAGCCCATCACAACGCGGAAGTACAACACTAGAAAGGCAAAATGGAAGGAATTCGGAACACTTTTCAAAAAATTACTACAAGAAAATTATTTTACACCCGCTATAATAGAACAACTAAAGGATCCCGAAGAACTAGAAGTGGCCGTAAACACCTTTACGGCCCTAATCCACAAAACCTGTGAAGATACCATCCCGTACTTAAGACCGGAAACCCAAAACCCTCTACCGCCCTGGTGGACAAAAACATTGGACCAAATGCGCAAAAAAGTACTCCAGCACAAGAGGAGAATCAGGAACGCAGCCAAAAATAGGAAAACACATGTAATAAACGAGTATGTAAAAATCAAGGAGGAGTACAAGATTGAGGCGGAAAAAGCGCAAACGGAAAGCTGGAAGGATTTCTGCACAAACCAGGAGAAGGAAAGCATGTGGGACAAAATCTACAGAGTCCTGCGTAGATGTGATGGTCGCCAAGATGACACACTCCTGAGGAACCCGACTACAGGCCACACCCTGTCCCCACAAGACTCGGCAGACCTTCTGGCTCGAACGTTTTACCCTGACGACTCAGAGGCAACAGACAAACCCTGCCACGCCTCAATCAGAAACTGGATCAAAAATTTCGACACCAACACCCTACCTGAGGACGACCCACCATTCACCGTCACTGAACTAGAGACGGTGCTGAAGCAACTAAATCCCAAAAAGGCGCCTGGCCCCGACGGGCTGACCGCAGACATTTGCACCGCTGCCATCCGCAACGCCGAAGACATCTTCCTAGCGATGGCGAACAAGTGCCTGTCACTATGCTACTTTCCGGAGCAGTGGAAGGTAGCTCATGTGGTCATAATCCGTAAGCCCGGGAAAGAGGACTACACACACCCCAAGTCCTACAGACCAATCGGTCTTCTGTCAGTGATGGGAAAGATAGTCGAAAAGCTTCTAGTGGGTCGCCTCCAGTGGCATCTCCTCCCCAAATTGAATAAACGGCAATATGGCTTCACACCTCAACGCGGTACAGAAGACGCCCTAAGCGACCTCATAGACCACCTACGACAGAAGCTGACAGAGAGGAAGTCAGTCCTGGTCGTATCTCTGGATATCGAGGGAGCTTTCGACAACGCGTGGTGGCCGGCACTCAAAAAACAACTCGCCATCAAGGAGTGCCCCAGAAACCTCTTCAAGGTAGTCGATGCATACCTCAACGACAGAAAGATCTCAGTCAACTACGCTAGGAGAGTCTCCACGAAGCGCACTACGAAGGGTTGCGTCCAAGGATCGATTGGTGGACCGACCTTTTGGAACGTGATTTTGGACTCTCTACTGCATCGACTAACTGAAAAGGGGGTGTACTGCCAAGCCTTTGCCGACGACGTCGTACTTGTTTTCGCCAACACCACTATGGAGGAACTACAGAACGAAGCCAACGGGGCGCTAACAACTGTCATGACATGGGGAGAACGGAACAAACTGAGCTTTGCACCGCACAAGACCAACGCGATGCTCCTCACCAAAAAGCTAAAATACAACCCCCCAAACCTGAAAATGGCACAAACTAGCATCCAGTTGGTTCAAGAAGTAAAAATTCTTGGTGTGATAATAGACAGAAATCTGACCTTTAAGTCCCACGTCGTGGCACAGTGCAGGAAAGCCACACAAATCTACAACCGGCTTGCGTGCACGGCGAAAATCACCTGGGGGCTAAACTCGGATATCATAAGGACAATCTACACGGCGGTAATAGAACCAATCGTCACCTATGGTGCGAGTGCGTGGTGCGAATCCACTGAACTGCGTATGATACAGCAGCACCTACACACGCTGCAGAGAGGATTCGCCCAAAAGATCTGCAGGTCCTACCGCACGGTCTCCTACACGTCAGCATTAATTCTGTCAGGCCTGCTACCTCTGGACATCAGAATACAAGAGCAGGCCCTAATCCACCGCACAAAGAAAGGCAAAATCACCAACTACCTTCCCCTCAACACGACTCTCGAATGTAACATAGACTTTGACAAACTACAGCACCCAGCCTCCCAAGAGGCCATAAAATATGGGAGTCAAGAAGAAGAAGAAACACCGGAACCCCTCAACAACAACCACCAGCGAGACGGTCCTGAAATATATACGGACGGCAGCAAAATCCGAGACAGAGTAGGAGCTGCATTCTCCTGGTGGGAGGGAGGAACAGAAACAAAATCCCGAAAGTTCACCCTACACCCCGCATGCACTGTATTCCAAGCTGAACTCTATGCTATATATAAAGCTAGCCAGGAGGTTATGCGAACAAATGTCCCCCTGGCTACCATCCTCAGCGACTCAAGGTCCTCACTAGACCTGCTGGGGAACCCGAGGACCACCCACCCCATAGCAAGAGCGACACAGCAGTACATACAGCGCATGAAGGAACAAGGAAGAAGCATCAGGCTAGTTTGGCTCCGAGCACATATAGGCACAGCCGGAAACGAAAGGGCAGACGAACTTGCTAAAGGAGCCGCACTGCTGGACCGCCCATATGACTATAAAAGAACACCAGTGGCCCACGTCAAGACCAAAATCCGTGAAGAATCTGTAAAAAGATGGCAGGATAGATACCTCACCTCCAGCACGGGCAACACCACCAGGGAATTCCTTCCTGATGTTGAAATTGCTTTTCAAATAATCAGGAAGGTAAGATGGGACCCAATCCACGTGCAAATCTTGACAGGACACGGTGGTATTGCCAGCTACCTGCACAAACACAAACTTAAAGACTCCCCGGGTTGCGAATGCGACCCCGATATCGAAGAAACAGTGTGGCACATAATACTGGAATGCCCAAGATTCTCCTCAGCCCGCCTTAGCTTAGAAACACGAATCAACATCAAACTGGAGAGGGAAGGCATAGCAACAGTGATGGCGGACAACCTGCGGAGGCCTGTCTTCCTAGACTACCTTCTGGACATCTTCTGCATCGCAATGCGCAGAAACGGCAGCAAGATTGCAAGAGGAAGGAAGCTCGGGGAGGAAACTGGCCTCGCTGCGTCCATCACCGAAGTTGGCCCTACCAAAACAACCACCCCGGAAACACACGCTCAACATCTACTGCAAAACGGACACCCCGGCGTCCCAGGGCTATCGACTCGTCCCGTAGCCCTTTTCATGGACGACGACGAAGAGACGCTGGGACTCTGCTTCTGCATCGTCGGCCCAAACAAGTGGGTCTACATCTCTCCTGGCCTAGCTGTTCTCACAAAAGGCAGCACAGACAAGGCCACAATGAGAAAGTCGATCTACGACAGCATGCCCACCACATCGCTGGGAAACTGCGAATTTCGAACAATGCGATTGAAGAACAAAACCATCGCACTCTTCGAAGGCATCAACGGCGAGTCCCCCTTCACCAAGGCATGCAAAGTGCTCGACCACCTGAGCACGCTGACGGCAGAAGAAACAAAGAACATCGGTCCAAAAACACTGAGCGTGGACGCTATGAAAGCCGGATTCGACAGAGGAACAGTCGAAGACTTTTTGGGATGCGTTAACGCTTCCAAAAGTCACAGAGTGGTTGTTTACGAAAACAGAGGAGAAGACTTGGCCTTCCTAAAAGACAGAAATGAAGCCATAGTAAACAAAACAACCAAGACCAGCGGAGCAAAGCGTCTACAGGAGAGAATAGCCAAAGTAGAGAAATCAAAAAAGAGGGAATCAACACCCAAACCCTCCAAAACAGAAATATCACATATAATTAGCCTATTAAAACCCAAGGAACGTCTCGTCAGGAAGGATAAGATCACAAGAGCTGACAAAGGACAGGTCACAACACCTGACCTGCCTCCAGCAAACGACACTAAACAGCATATGGAGAACGCTCTCCTCGAGTACATCACCATCCTACGGGAAAGCTCAAAGGTAAACCTTGGGATCTGCGAGAAGATACGCAAGACCTTCGAGCTCAAAAACGAAGGCTTACTCAAGGTGCTACTCGAGGAAGAAAAGGCCGCCATCTACGACAATTCTACATCAAAATATCTAAGGGGAGAACCACCAAAACTCCCCCACAGGACGGCCTATAGCGGGAAACTCGGCTTTGTAGAGAGAGAATCCAGAACTGACGAAGACAACAATACACCCAAGTTCAAAACTCCACCTGACGACCCAATCTTAGTACTAGCTCGATGTACGGAAGTTTCACTGGAACAGAAGATCCTGGACAAGGCAAAAGACACCCAGATCTCAGAATGCCCTATAAACCTCACCCACCATCCTACACCAGAGATAGAATGGATCAACGGAGCCCCTGGCAGCGGAAAATCAACCTGGGTTACTAAGACCTTCAACCCCGAAACCGACCTAATCGCTACCACAACAATCGAAGCAGCAGAAGACCTTAGGAGGAAAATAAACTTCAAACGCGATTGGGAAGGACGCACCAAGGTGAGGACAATCGCCTCAATCCTCGTGAATGGCATCAAAAGCAAGGACAGGCCCAAGAGGCTGTTAGTAGACGAGGCTTTAATGATCCATTTCGGGGCAATCGTGATGGCGGTAAAGCTCACAGGTGCAGAAAATCTCACGCTGATCGGGGACTTCAATCAGCTCCCGTACATCGACAGACTTAACCTATTCAAACTTAAATACACCGGCCCAAATCTCGTGACGTCCATCACCCAGGAGCTCTTAAGATCATATAGGTGCCCACAAGACGTGACTTACGCCCTTAACGAAGTGTATGACGGGATCTACACGGCACGTTCCAAAACTCGATCCTTGAGAAGAGAAAGACTCACCGGCTCATCCGTCCCAATGGACTCACCCGACACCCTGTTCCTGGTCCACACACAAACGGAGAAAACGGATCTCAGCCGGAAAGGATGCGGAAAAGGGCAAAACTCACGCATCCTCACCATAAATGAGTCCCAGGGGTTGATGTATAAATCAGTCGTTATAATACAGACAAAATCCACCAAAATCCCTCTACACGACAGCATAACACATGCTGTCGTGGCAATAACAAGACACACAGAGGAGTGTATATATTATAACGACACGCACGACATGGACGCGATCGCGAGGTTTATCAGCAAGGCAAATAATTCAAGCGCAGAAGACATCAAGACATACAATACAAAAATGGCTATCTCTCATAGAGACTGGGACGCAATCAATAAACTGACAAACCAAACCGGACAAGACAAAACATAACACAACACAACAATACAACCAAAGACAATACAACCGTTGAAATGAGTTCAACCTACAAAGAAAAAGGACAAAATCACAACAACTAACCCTGAAGAGCAGAAAAAGGCACGGACGCACCATGTCCGTGGTGTATTTTGAATACTAATAAAAAAAAAAAAAAAAAAAAAAAAAAAAAAAAAAAAAAAAAAAAAAAANAAAAAAAAAAACAAAAAAAAAACAAAAAACAAAACAAACAACAACAACAACACACACACACACACACACACACACACACACACACACACACACACACACACACACACACACACACACACACACACACACACACACACACACACACACACACACACACACACACACACACACACACACACACACACACACACACAC
>HE669658.1:0-82463 GCA_000313835.2 Heliconius melpomene melpomene
GGTTAGGTTGAACATTTCTTTACATTTTTATACTCTCATTTCGATTTCTTATTGTTAGATTTCATAAAAATATATATATTAAATGAGAAGTTTTAATAAACAAAATATTGTTACATCGGCGCACCATTATTTGAAACATTATATAGTAGGTTATACAATTTTTATTAAATTAAAATGATAGAAATTGCATATTAAATGAGAAGTTTTTAATAAACAAATTGTTAGGCAACATAGCGACAAAGAGACGGGCACTGTGGTGTCGTTGGGTGATAAGTAATGCAAGAAAGAGACAGCAACACTGCACTGTGACGTAGGTTCGTTGTTAGCAATTCGGGGAGCGAGCGATAAGGCCGGGCCCGAGCTTGATGAGGGTGACTGATAAGAGACGCGTCTAGTGGCATTTAATTTAATCGAAAAGCTATCTTTGGAACGGTTAGAGCTACGGCTCTGGGACCCGGCGCAATCGATTCAAATGGGGGGCTAAACCTTTTTTTTTTTTTTTTTTTTTAGTTTCGACGCATCGCCAAGTCGACGCGCGGGGTCTGGCACACTCCCGTGGTTCTAGCGCATTCGTTGGTTCTGGCGCGTGCGCCAGAACCAACGAATCCCAACTACTAGAAAATCATTGTATAATTATTATATAATATAACACCACTTTTATCGACTACCACACAAAATTAAACAAAAAGTATCTTATAATTACTAAACTAACTAAAATACTCAAAGTTAAAAATATATACAGTTCTTGTTTGGTCATTTTACCTGCTAAAATACCTAACTGACGTTTAGGTACAACGAGGACGAACAGTCAATGTCAATCACTGTCATATGCGCTTATCGTTATAAAATTTGCATCGTATAATAAGAAGCTCAAGCTTCACTTGAATTTGATAGACTATAAAAATGCATAATTTTACTGTTTTTGGTTAAAATTATCAGATCACGCGATATTACGTATAAGTTAAAAAAAAAGATATGTAGATATGTTTATTTTTAAAATAAAACATTTATGTTAAATAATTTTATCTAGGCATAGAGAACTAAGCGTTAAGACATTCCATTCACAACTCTCCCTTTGATTATATATCTTTTTCCTAGAGCAGACAAAAAGAAAAAACATTTATTCGAAAAAAAGATAGAAAGAATTTACTTTGATCGAACCTACTAACATCGTGTTTAGAGTCAGACGCTGCAAAACTACCACATATTCTTATAATCCTATAATTATGTACTTACCTATATATTTATATAGAATAATAAAGTAATTTGATATATTTTGTATACGTAGGTATTATATTATGTAAACATTGTGGTCAATGTACAAACGAGTGTAGATTACAGGGAAATATCGGCATTACATAAGTGCTAGTTCAATAGAGCAACCAATTAATAGTTCAATAATTAAATATGATTTGCGAAGTGCTACTATGAAATGTTTCGAATCGGATTGTAAATATTTTTAGATTTTTTATTCATATTTCAGTTAATATTTAAAAAAAATAAAAATATGTTAAATAAATAAATAAAAATCTGCTACGATTTTGTTTCCTTTACAATTATTCGAGACAAATGAAAATTTCGTCAGTCATGATGTTAACAAAACCACAAATAAAAACAAAAGCTTGGTTCTCTTAAAGAAACGATAGTAAGCTGTCAAATTCTACTAGTCTAGTCTAGTCTACTACAAATGCTAATATTTAATTTAATATACTTGTATATAAAAAAATAATAACAATATACAAATTAGAAAAAAAACTTTCTTTAAAAATAAATATTTACTTACCTAAAATGTTTATCAAAAGCTTTCAAAGCACTGTTAAAAGACTTCGATTCGGGCTTCAGTGTGTGTTCACTTCTCACTAGATAGTTTTCGTTAGATATTTCTAAGGAACATCTCACGAATCTCTCGGCTGGGGTTAGTTCGGTCACACAGCGTTTTGAGAGCGAGCAGAGGTCGTCTATGTGGTCGTCCATTGAAGTCTTTTCGGGTCTTCTAAACAAGATTTATTCAATATTTAGTAAATATATATAATTATGTAACATTTTGTTTATTAAAGATAAAGATAGGTACTATATCTAAACATTTAAAAGCTTTTTTTTCGACGTTTCATTTTTGTTGTAAATTATAAAAGAAATGTAATATCGAAGAGGAATTTCAACATATAGCATAACTTATATGTTAAAATTTTGACTCAATTTGCCCTAAGATGGCATCGAAGCTTCGAGAGAAATATTTTTTATATCAATCATTTGTAATGAAAAATTTTAAAATCAAATTCATATCAAATCCTCATACATCTATCACGAGCACTCGGACAATTCCCAAATGCTTAAAATATTCATGTGAATTTTATAGAGATATGAACTTCTTCATGCTATATCCCACATACAACAAGGTAGGCAGAGGAAACCTAGTATCAACACACTACGTTTTCCACCGTATTTTTCGATGCAATGCGTGTTGAGTTGCGAAACTCTACGCCTGGCTTTTGCCTTGGTGCCAGAATGTAGAAATGAAAATATTCATAAATAGGTAATAATTCATTTTCTCCGAGTGTGGATCGGACTCACATGAACACGTGAAGCAGATTGTAATTTCTTAACAACCCTTTCTGCGACGTTATTAAAGTTAGTGCGTTATTAAAATATGTCTAACCGAAATGTTTCTCGTAATGTGTTTTAGAGTACACCCTGAGGGATTTCAGAATTTGGCTTCCAAATTAAAATTGGAAAATTTACTACCATGATTGATGGTTATGGTATCAATAATTCGGTAAAGCACAAAGCAAGCATAGGTACGAGATTCGTGTTAAGACACTCCGTTTTTAATTTTTCAATATTTTTTAAAGTTTCTATAAACTCAATACACAAGTAATCTAAGGTATCTATGTCTAAATCTTTATTTTCTTAAAGCAATTATCTAATTTCTTGTTAAGCATACTTACACCTTTTAATACAAAAATGAAAACAAATAAAATATTTATCATTTGTTCACTCATTCTCATCACACACTTAAAAAAACTTATTGCATATATTTTGCAACCATCAAGTTAGACTAAATAACTAAACTATACATAATATAATCTCTCTAAGTATCTCTCTCTCTCTCTCTCTCTCGTACGTATCGTGACACCAGAACCCCTAAACATCAAATATTAATGAATGAAATAAAAAATAGAACAGCTTACCTATTATCTTCAGAAGGCACATGGACGTTACCATCAAGACATCCCAAGCGCATACCAAATATGATAACTCCAATGGTCTCTATCGCCCAGCGATATATTTCTGTTTCTAATTCTTCGTTCAGTGCGTTCTCAGCGTGTCGAAGATCACCGAGCCTGATTTAGAATTTTCGAGGAAATGCATGATGAGTACCGACGGCCATTCTTATCATAGTGAAATGATTAAATAATTTATTTCCTAGAGTCGGAATCGAATCCACAGCCGTTGCGTTTACTTTAACACACCTATATATCCGCTACGATAGCATGTTTATAATTACAATAATAGAATTATTATATGTATGTCAATAAATAATAAAATGCATGACTATTTTATTATGCAGATTTGTATGCAACTATTGTGCGCAGTTGCATAGTAATTAGTGTTTTATTTTAAAACTATTATTATTATATATTAACCACAGAATGTAAAGTTAAGTTTGTTTATTTAATAAGAGGATGTATGCAAATTATTAGGTATTCATTTACTGTTTCACGCTGTATCCCGCAGAGTAGGCAGAGAGAGCCTAGCGTTAATGCACTCCGCTCCCCATTTCCTGCCGAATTCTGTAGGCATTGTGACTTAATTTGAATGGGAATCGAACCCATAACCTGCCACGTTTACAGATCCATGCTTGTGCCCTTGCACCACGACAGGCGACAGGCCTTAGATATTTATATACTAAAATAAATATACTTTTGTATAACAATAATTTCAACATATATATATATTGTTTTAAGAACCTAAATAAATAAAAACAAAAATGTGTCTAGAAAAGACAAAACTTATTTAATTTACGAGACAGGGCTTGTGGGATTACTTTAAATTATCTCTTGATATCTTCAGATAAACAAGAAAGGCATTACTTCAGGATCAGGCCTAATTTGTACAAATACAGATAGATGCTAGAAAATATTTTATACAAAAACGATATAAAGAATATTATAATATATTTTCTAGCATTTATGACAGATAGAGTTGATTTTGATTTTTTGTTTTTCACTTTCGGGCGTCTCATTTTTTTATCTTTACGAAAAGTCCTGCAAAGTAGACAGAGGCAGAGAAATCCGGTGTTAAGACATTTCGTTCCCCACTTTCTGCCCAATGTCTCTAAGACATTGCAGAATGAGTGGCAGAACTCACACCGTACTTTGCCTTACTACATAGAACGAGCAAATGAAAAAAATAATTTCCTCGAGTGAGAATTGAGCTCATAACGTCTAGTTTACACTTAAATGCTTTGCCGCTGCGCCACTACGGCCTCTACGGCATCTCATATAAAACTATAACGCTTATTATATAAATAACTTTTTTTTAATAATATTATTATTATAAGTCATTTACGAGTTATTTTCTATTACATACCTCCTCGTGACATCAGCGGCTATATCGTCGAATGCCTTTTCATAGTTTCGAAGAAGCGTGCCATCTTGTAACAATGTTCTCATTCCAGCCCATATTGCTTTTGTTTCGTCACTAAAAATATATTGTTACAGTTGCTTATATAAATTATTTATTGTTAATTAAATAATAAGAATATATCTAAAAAATATATTAATATGAATTAGAAATATATACCCCGTATTCATTTAAAACAAATAATGTCGCATAACAGATCAGGGAGACACCCATATTTATTATTTATCGAATTTTTTTTTCAGAATGGAAGCGCATAACTCGTGAAGTCATACAAGTATAAACTGCCCTAATAAAAAAAAATAAAAATAAAAATAATGCTTTTTAAGCAATGGGTCTTTTTGTAATTAATTTATTATTATATTAAATTTTACGATGAAAATAATCCTTAGATAGCTTTCATTTGATACAAATTGGTATGATAAGAAAAAAATAAGCTTCTTTTACTTTTTCCATTTCCGGGCGCCATTTTGAAAATCGGACAGTTGTTAAGTAAAGATTACGTTTAATATTAATTTAAATAATGGTTAGAGCTAGGTATTTATAAGAACAAGCAATTATGGTATTTTAGTTGGTATTTTTCTTCAGCAAACTTTAAATAAAAATACTAATAGTCTAATCGGTTAAAGTCCCACCGATAGTCCTTTATCGTCCTTTGCCTGCAATTGATCAAAAGCATTTGTTTTTGCTAATTAACGTTGTTAAGCATTTTAATTACTTTTTAAGCTTTTAATATCTTGCAAATTGAAAATTTTATATTATTCTTGGGTAGTTGAATGCTTTTGTGACAGAATTTAATTCAAATGTTTTAAATTTTATCTTCACAATTATTTTATTTTTATCAGCTTCGCGCTGTATCCCGCACACAGCAGGGTAGGCAGAGGGAACCTAGTGCTAAGACACTCCGTTCCCCATTTTCTGAATTCTGGAGGCATTGTGTGAAGGCAGAACTCAATGTCGAGCTTTCCCCTGGACATCTTCACAATTATTTCACCAATTTTATTTTAAATAAAATAATAATGAAGTGTTTATCTAGCCTCTGGTTTAGTACTAACGTATGTTTTATAGATTTTTAATTACTAACCTGTGCATAGGACAATGAGTGTCCGCAGTTTTCCTTTGTATAGACAATGGCGACTTGGCCCATTGGGGAGGCTCTGTGGCATTGCTTTGATATACCTGCGATTAAAATAAATATTATAATTACGTCTTAATAATTAATTCTTATATAGTATGAATATAAATATAGTATGAACATAAGTGTAAATATAAAATTAAATGTGGTGTCGTGGGACACCAGGTAGGAACGAAGTTCCTTCGACTAACGTAGAATCGACACAAATTGCAAAAAAAGTCGTGCTCAATTTTATGTAGGTTTTCTTGATTTTTCTCTTAAATTTTGCTGATTAGTTTTTATTTAAGTACAAGAAAGTATTTAGAAAATTCAGTATTTTAGGAAATAATAAATTACTTAAAATAAAAAAAACATCGTAATTCAAATTCTCAACTAAAATAACAAAATATATCACTAAAATAACAAGATAAAAGAGAAGGGATGAGAGAACGAAAAGAAAGAGGGAGAAAGACTGTCGCGCCTGCGCACGTCTCATTTAACGGTTTTATTCCACGCATTTTTCTTACGGTTATACTATCACATTTTTTTTAGTTCGGTCACGCAGCGAAATCCCTATCCCTTCCAAGCCTGCCGTAAGGAACTTCGTTCCAAAAAAAATCGGTTATTTGCCTTAATAACTTTCAATATTAGGAATTACATTTTTGTTAATTCATCTTTATAATCTTGGGAGTTTCTCATGAGGTAGAGACAATTTGATGAAGTGACCTATCTTGTTGTTTTTCGATATATCCTAACATGGGCTGTGTTAAGTGGAGAAGTCAATCACTTTTCTTTGTTTAATATAAGACGATAACTATGGTTCAAATAAATTTGCCCGCTGTTAAGATTCAACTTCTGACCATTGTGTATGGTCAGTCACGTCCATTCTAATGCACTAACGACGTGGTTAACAAAAACGCTCTTAGGAACATAATTACATATATTTTTAAGCTTCACGCTGTATCCCGCACACAGCACTATAGGCAGAGGGAGCCTAGTGTTAAGATACTCCATTCCCCACTTTCTGCCGAATTCTGGACGCATTGCCTGTTGAGTGGCAGAACTCAACGCCGCGCTTTGATTCGACACCAGAGCGAAGAAATGAAAATATAAACGTAAATAAATATTTCACTTCCTCGAGTGGGGTCGAACCCACAACCGTCGCGTTACGATCACACCCTTGTGCCGCTGCGCCACGACGATTTCGTTATTTAGTTATAATTATAAAGTTTATCCATAAAGTCATCAAACAAACTTTTATTTATCAAACAGCCATTAATAGGAATTTTGTAATTTATTTACATACCATATCTATGTTAGTTTAGATTTGGATTACGAGTATTAAATTATGTTATCACACAAATCAAGGGATATCCCTCGAGGTTAGTTGATTAACATGCATATATATTATATAGGGTTACAGGCTACAGGCCTATATCAAATTTTCTAATTTCCTAAGATGGCACCAAGTCGTGATAAATGACTTCTACACTATGACAGTTTGAATTACATACTGTCTTTGTACGAAATTAATAGAATCACCTACTTTGAATGTTTTTTCTGTTTGAAGTGGGATCTTAGCTATCGCCAAATATCAAGAATAGTAGTTTATTAAATTTCAACAAAAATGCTGTAATATAATTGTAAAAATATGTCATAAACAGTTCATATTTTATCAAAAATGTATCAGCAAAAAAAAATGAATAGAAAAATCCTGAACGCGAAGTATTTCTATCTGTGAAGATAAAAAATGGTATCAGCAAAGACATTACAGTGTCTCCAAAGCCAATGCAGTATAGTTGGTGGAAACAATGAAGCATAAATCAAAGAGATAGGTTCACAATTACGATACGAGCGATTAACATGCGTTGTTACGTGGCCAAGTAACAAATTTATTGCAGAGATCTAAATTCAGTAGAGATCGTTAGATTTGTCGACGTATATCATCCAAATCAATGTTGAATATGGATGAATGGGGTAGTTTTGGATGGTTTTAAAATGGTAGCTAAATGCTGTTAGGGAAACGGAATTTAGAATTTACGAATAAATTGTATTATAGAATACATGAATGCGAAAAAGCCAAAAGTTAAAATTTAGTTAAGGTAAATTTTTAATCGAAAAAAGTAAAAATAAAACACTATCTTACATAGTTTTGCATAAATAATTCGAATATAGAATTCTTATAAATATTTCAATTTTTAAAAATAAATTATAAGTAAAAAGAATTTAAAATATTTACCAAGAAATATAAATATTTCATGTACTCTATCAAATGAGGTACCTTTAAAAAGGACGACCACGACCGCTCTGTCAAGAGCGAAACGACAGAGAAGAAGAAGAAAAAAAAATATAAACTTGGTATGGGAACTATTCATGAAGTCGATGCCTCAATAGACTAAGTAATATTCGTGTGCACATCATAAACATCAGCTATAAGAGAAAGAGAAACGAAACTAAGAGCTATCTCTATACATTGATTTAGTTTATACTCCAAGTTAGATGAATTTACGTATAATTCTAGACCGTACTTTGATTAAATTAATTCTTAAAGCACTCAGGATTTGTTATTTTTGTAGCAGTTAACCCAAAACCTTGTTTTGTATTAAACTAGTAAACAATCCAATTTTACTTTTAATTAGTTCTTCTTATTTTGTTTATATTATACTAGTGGACCCGGACGCGGCTACGCCTGCTTCAACTATAAGAATATTTATTAAATATATTCATGAAATTATTTTCAATTTTCAATAGAATTAGTAAGAAAATATAAGCTTAAATAATCAAAAAGAATAATAAGTAGAGACATATTATTAGAAAAAAATATCTGAGTTATTGAAATGAACCAACAAAAGGATTAAAAGTAACTAAAGGATAGGTATTCTTAATATTAGAAAAAGTACCTAAAGTTTTCCGTGCGTGCGTACATAGATATCGACTCTACGAAATAACTAAACATTTCTCTCTATTAAGTAGGATAATTTTAACGGGCAATATCAAATAAAATAAGAAGAGAACCAAAGTGTAGCTTAAATTAATTATAAACAGCAATTAATTACATACACATTTACAATAGTTCGAAAATGTATGAAAATTTATAAAACCGTCAATGTCATCTGCTTGTTCGCGTCGCTCACACTATGCCGCCCGTAGGCTAGGTCATTTGGAATCAGTGACATCTCCTTAATTAGCTTCCGCCTATCTCTCTCCATCAAAGAGTTTACTTAGAAGCGACCTACAGACACTACTAGACATGGGGGACTCGGTTATCATAGCCGGGGACCTTAACTGTAAAAGTACCAGGTGGAATTGCAACTCCACAAATAGAGGAGGAATCGAACTCGAAAATATCTATGACCTGACCACCTCTCGCTTTGAGATAATAGCCCCCCTCACTCCCACTAGATTTGGGCCCCGGGGCCGACCTTCAATTCTCGACATAGCCATCCTGCAGGGCGTCTCTCTCAGGCTGCGCTCCATCGAGGTAATACCAGAGTTAGACTCAGACCATAGACCTGTAATAGTTAAATTAGGACCCGATTGTCCTCCAGTTCTTCCTAAAACCACCATCACCGACTGGTCTAAGTTCGCGGAGCGCCTAGGCAATCCCGACACGGAACCGACAGACGACATACCTGACAGATTCGACTCGGTGGAAGTAGTCGAGGCGGAAATTAACCAACTTACTGACAGACTGGGTAGCACTCTCGACGAGTGTTCTAGGGAAATTCCAAGTAATCCAGAAGGACATTTTAAGATCCCGCGAGATCTCAGAAAGCTCATGAGACGTAAAAACATCGCCAATAGGGCGCACGATTCATTTCCGTCGCCGGCTAACCGCGCTAAACTCTGGAGGCTCCAAAGACAGGTTCGAGCCCGGTTCGAGGACCTCAGAGACGAATCTTGGGATCATAGGTTATCAGAGCTTACGCCATCGCACGTAGCGTTCTGGCAATTAACTAAATCATTCAAAAACGACACCGTAGTCGAATTACCGCCGTTAATCCGCCCGGACGGAACACTAGCCTCAGACGATCTCGAAAAGGCCGAATGCCTAGCGGATAACTTAGAAAGTCAATGCTCCCCCTCGGAACAACCGTGTGATCCAATTCACGTCGCCGCGGTGGACACACAGGTCGAAACGTGGGCACCGTTGCCACCAGCGGGCGAACCTATAAGACCGACCTCTGTCGAAGAGGTACAAGACATTATAAAGCGCCTTAAGCCAAAGAAAGCCCCAGGATCCGATCGCATCTCGAATAAGATCCTTAAAATTCTTCCCATTCACATTCTAACGCTCCTCGTTGCCATTTTTAACACGCTCTTAAAAGAGTGCTCATTCCCAGACCAATGGAAAGAGGCAATAGTCATAGGTATTCACAAGCCTAAGAAACCTCGCACATCCCCGTCCAGTTATCGCCCCATAAGCCTTCTCAGTTCAATGGGCAAAATATACGAACGTATCCTCCTCACTCGTCTCCAAGCCGCAGTCGTGGCCAATGACGTAATCCCCCCCGAACAATTCGGCTTTAGAGCCAAACACTCCAGCATACACCAGGTACACCGCCTCACGGAATTCCTGTTATCCCGAGCCAAATTAATGCCATCAGCGGCAATCTTTTTAGACATTGCAAAAGCGTTTGATAAAGTCTGGCACAATGGCTTGATTTACAAGTTACAAAAGACTAACGTACCTGACAGACTCGTGCACATCATTCGAGACTACTTATCAAACCGCTCATTTAGATATAGGGTAGAAGGCACCCTTTCCTCCAGTAGGCCAGTTAGAGCTGGAGTCCCTCAGGGCTCCATACTATCCCCGCTTCTGTACAATCTGTACACTCACGACATCCCCAAAACCCCAGGTACAAACCTAGCCCTTTTCGCAGACGACACCGCCGTCTATACGTCCGGCCGTGTATCAGTCTGCATAGCTAACAGACTCCAAAAGTCCATGGACCGCATAGGTCAGTGGCTATTTCAATGGCGCATAGAGGTCAATCCCGATAAAAGTAACATCATTTACTTCCCCCTTCGTAGGACAGACTACCTGCCACATGTCCGCCTTTTAGGCAAAATAATTCCCGAGGCCAAACAGGCCAAATACTTAGGTGTCATTCTCGACAGTCAACTGTCCTTTAAAGCCCACATTACTTATGTTCGCCGCAAAGCGGCCTACGTCCTAAGTTGTTTGTACCCACTCATTTGTGCTAAAAGTAAACTCTCACTTAGAAATAAAATCCGACTCTATAAAGCATGCGTCAGACCCATTTTCGCCTACGCCTGTGTTGTGTACGCACAGACAGACCTTAGCCGATTACAAGTAATCCAAAACCGTTTCTTGCGTAATACTACCGGTGCCCCGTGGTACATGCGTAATACCGATCTCCATAGAGACGTCAAATTAGACTCAGTAAAAGAGCACTGTCGGAAGCTCTCTAGTAGTTATTTCACTAAAGCCGAATCGCATCCGAATCCGCTGGTGGTAAACTCGTGTAATTACGCCAAACGACGCCCGTGGGATCGCCGTCGACCCCGGGATATCTTAACCGATGATGCTGACCCCATCACTAAAGCGAACGACCCTAAATTTGTAGGTAGGGCCACACACAATCGCACACATACACGCTACGCACACCGTCCCCGCCGGTGGAGACGAGGTCCCAGCTTTACTGTGGCCCAATCGCGCCTCGGCGCGAGAGGAGCCCGCAATCAATAATCCAATAGGGCATCAAAAGCCCTCCCCAGTAGGCTTTGGTCGAACCGATCGAAGCAAAGCCCCCCACTACGAACGGTGTTCGCAAGTCGCGGTCCGAGTCTCAAAGGAGACGCCCTTGCGCCACCGTGTTCTCTTTTGTTGGTACCTTCCACGGTAGCCATGCCAAGGTCAGAGCTCGTCTAGCTCGGCCTCCCCAAGCCCGGTGACGCTGTAGAGGCCGATATGGCCAACAGCATACTGCTCAATCGAAAAACGAAAAAACGGGTCTCCTTAATTATTTATTAGGATGTTATGCAGTAAACTATAATTTGAATCTAGATAAAATGCTAAAAGTGACTATTATATTTATTTTCATAAGAATCAATATCAAAATGTCGCGGTAACGGTTGCGTAGCGACGCGACGGTTGTTACTAAGATGGCAGAATAAATTGCATGTCAAATTAGAATATACTTTAAAATATATTAGTTTATATGTGTAATGTAATGTTATATAGCCTATAGCACTTCTGAAGAATAAAACAAAAACAATGAAAATCGGACCAGTAGATCCAGAGATCTTAGCGTTCAAACAAACAAACAAACAAACAAACAAACAAACTCTTCCGCTTTATTATATTAGTATAGATAATTTTTATGTTATATTAAATTCTTTTTTTTTCAACTTCTCGCTATAGCCCGTACGGAGCAGGGAACCTAGTGTTCAGATACTCTATTTTCCACTCTTTAGCGAATTCTGGAGGCATTACGTGTTGAGTGGCGGGAATTAACGCCAAGCTTTGCCTCGATATCAGAGCAGAGAAATTTAAATATTGAAAGTTTCATTTCCTTGAGTGGAAATCGAACCCACACATCCTGTCGCGTTTACTCAAACGCTTGTGCCTCTGCGCCACGACGGGCCTCTTATGATAATAATTTAATATAAGAGATAATAATTTTATAATCACAGATAATATAAAAAAACAATACATTTTCTTTATTTACATAAATAGACAGAGCAGCTGATTATGTTATCGTTTGAGGTTTAATCATCTTGTAAACATGACCTTTTATTACGCAAATTGTTCATTGCGAAGTAAATATTAGTATAGGGCAATAGTACATACATACTTAATATATTATATAATAAGAGAATAAAATATTTTAAATATACATGTAGTTTCCGTGATGAGTGGCGCTCAACGCCGCGTTTCAAGAAACAAGAGCCAGGAAATGACCGCCTCAAACATAAATAAATATAATATATCGTAAGCATATATATTATTTTGTCGTAGATTGTAATTATCCTTATATATGTTACGCTTTCTTAAGTGAAAGTACAAATTGTATATTGTTAAGTGCTGTAATGACTAAACTAAAAGCAAATAAGCAAACATAATTATATCAATTAATAACACTCGTTTTAATAAGGAACCTACTGTATATTATTTCTCTTAAAATAGTGGGGGTAGAAAGAAATTAGTGACTTTATGTCGATGTACGACGATGGAAGGGTCGTGGACACCGTAAAGTTAGCTGTAGATGTTGAAAAAACGAGAGAAACACACAATGCCTCGAAAATTCTGCGAAAAGTGGGGAACGGAGTGTCTTATCACTAGGTTCCCTTTTAGTATCTATAAATATTGTTGGTTTTAATTAATCGAAAATTTATTTACCTGAATTCTATAGTATGTATCTGGGCTTATTAGAAGTAAAACAGATTTGTATATGTCTTCCTCATAAAAATATTATAATAATTACTTTAATATATTTTATGTTATATTGACCTTTACAATAGATAGTGTGTCGAGATATATGCGAAATGAATACATTATGTTTATTTTTTTTAGTTATATTAGCACGAGTCATCTACACAATCTATAAAGAACTATGTCAAATAAATTTAAATTGGGAAATCAAAATATGCAAATAATTTATTCGAACTAACAAGCACCGGTTTATTCTGTATTCATAAATCGACTGATCTTAAAAATGATCTTGAGATGATATCTCTTAATCTATGAATGAAACGGCATCTCAAGATCGATCTCAGAGTTAAGAGCGATTAATAAACACTGGCCTAAATGTTCTTTATCAAAACAAAACTTGCATAAAGTTAAAAAACATAAATTCTAAGATAAAAATCGACAATAATATATTAACATTTTTAATAATTTATTACTTAACATAGCTGATATCTGGCTGTCACATTTTTTTTTTTCATTTATCTAAGAATTAGAAGTGCTAAATATAGCAATGCTTTTGCGAGTCTCTAATGGCTTTCTAAATTGATTTAAAATATATATTATACACTATTTCACTATTTTACTTTAGTAATATTGTTTAACCAAATATATTTACAGATATTTTTTGTGGGGTCATATTTCTATTATATCATTAGTACAGAAATAAATAATATATATAAATATATATAAATAAATAATATATATAAATTGAATTATTTGGTAATAATTATCTATATATATAAAAGGACTTGTCCTCACTGACTGAGGTAAGACGCACGCACAGCCGTAACCGTTGTGTGTAAAAACGTGAAATTTGGACAGATGTTTACTTTCGTAATCTGGACATCCACTAAGAAGGGATTTTGAAAAATTTTTCCCTACAGGGGTGAAATAGGCGTTCAAAGTTTGTATGGAAAAAAAATTAAATCGACACCGATTTTTATGAAATTTGAAATTTTGATTTTTAAAAGTATTTAATTGAACACGTGTTTCATCGTTTTCTAGAATTCTCCCCCTAAAGGTGCAAATAAGGGGTTGAAAGTTTTTATGGAAATATTCTTAAATCGCCACCGATTTTTATAAAATTTGAAATTCAGACTCTTAAAAGTATTTAATTGAACACATGTTTCATGGTTTTCTAGAAGTCTTCCCCTAAGGGTGCAAATAAGGGGTTGAAAATTTGTATGGAAAAATCTTTAAAACGCCACCGATTATTATAAAATATTTAATTTAGAATCTTAAAAATATTTAATTGAACATGTATTTCATGGTTTTCTAGAATTCACCCCCTAGGGGTGTAAATAAGGGGTTGAAAGTTTATATAGAAAAATCTTTAAATCGCCACCGATTTTTATAAAATTTGAAATTGAGACTCTTAAAAATATTTTATTGAACACGTGTTTCAAAGTTTATTAGAATTCACCCCTAAGCAATAAGCAAGCGAAGCTGCGCGCGTCCGCTAGTATGAATATAATTTTTCATAAATTCTATTAACATGATAATAAATACATTTTTCAATAAATATTTAATTACATACCTCTCTCATAAGCTCAGGGTCGAAAACGTAAAGCACAGGTCTCGATCTGGTCGCTTTGGCCAGCCGTACCAAGTCTCCATAGCGGTCTTGTAAGCCTTCTAGAAGGCCTAGACCCACAGTGTGGTGGAAACTTCCTATAAAAAAATATATATTTAAAATAAAAAAAAAGTCAGTCGTAGCGCAGGGGTACAAAGTGTGGCTGTAGAACCGACTGGTTGTGGGTCCGATCCCCACTCGAGGAGATGAAATATTTATTTAAATTTATATTTCCATTTCTTTGCTCTGATGTCGAGGCAAAGCATGGCGTTGAGTTCTGCCACTCAACACGCAATGCCTTCAGAATTCGCCAGAAAGTAGGGAACGGAGTGTTAAAACACTAGTTTCCCTCTGCCTACCTTGCTATGTGTGAGTGTCCTATAAGGGTTCCGTTTTTAAATTTTAAAACGCTACGAAATATTTTACTACGTTGCAATTTACAAGCATCACGTGGAACTCACATGTTTTACAGACCGATGACCCGTGCTCGTTATAAAAATATAAAATTGTCAACCTTAAAAGATAAAAAATTTACGACATATTGATATAATGCAAAAACATAATACTTATTTCGCTATAAAAAACAGAACTGTCTTTTTTTTAATGTGTAACTCGTATGTTAAGTTCTTTGTACTGGGATATATTGAACTTGATTTTATGACGTCATACGTATAGTAAACAAACAATATAGAAACTTGTAGGATTGGTTTTCTGTATTTACTTTTTGATTAATACAATTGTAAATCTCTCATACTCAACGTGTCTCAACATTTAAACTGAAATTTACATAATTCAATGAAATAAATAAATAAATAAAGTAAAAAATAAATATGAGAGAGATATGAGAGAAGAGAGAAATATAAGAGATTAGATTCTCTCTCACTAAAATACGTTAAGATAAAAATATATTATAAAATATATTTGATATCTGCAACAATAATAAGTTAACTTGAATTCTGTCGAGATAGCTAGAAGGCTTTATGTAAGTGTTTTACTAGCAGCTCTGAATGGATTTGATAAAAGATACAATAGCAGTTTATCTTCTTAAGCCATATATACTAATTAATTTATTAGTAAGTTTATTGTATGCTTATGTTTATGTTTGTAAGCATATAAGTCAATCTTTTTTTGTATCGTGTATTTTATTATTTCTTGTTTTTTTTTTAGCTTAACGCTGTTATCGTAATTTGCACATACTCGTAGCTGGGCAGGCAGAAGGAACCTGGGAACATTCCTCGAGTGAGAATTGAACCCACAACCATCACTTTTACAAACGGAAGTTTGTGCCCCTGTATCACGATTGTCATAAATACTTAATATGTTAAAAAAATTTTATTTAAATATTATTTACTCATACTATATTCAATATTATTATTTATCCCAAACGTAATGTAGTTAAAAATATGGTTTTTGAACATGAATTATTAATAAAAAAACCCCTTTAACTATAAATATAACAATGTAAAATTAAAATATTACGTTTAAATATAAACCATCTTTTATCAAATTTTAGTTTATATTAAGAGCTCGGCATATAAACGCAATAGCTAAAGTAGATGCAGTGCAGATGCAAATTACATCGTTACTAAATTCTCTTGATCGCCGCTAAGCGTCCACGTCCGGGATTCTATTGGATAATCAGGGAGTAGGAGACGTTAGCAGTAGTAGTTTCAAGATATTATGCGTTATAAAATATTAGAATATTTAATTTTAATTTTAGCGTGTTCTAAGTTATTTTAGGTGCCATATTTTTCAGATACCAACGATTAATATTTCAATAGTTTTCAGGTTCAATTAGAACTACGGGCTTCTCATGTTTGGTATATTAGACATAGTAAGATAATTAATCTCTGATTAATATATTAAAATCTTTTCATCATTAATAATTAATTTTGTGCAATGATATCAAGGCTGCGAATTTATTTTGCAACTATTATTAAAATTTCTATTTTGTATTAAAACAGCTTTGAGAAATAAAAAGCTTTTTGAAATGGATAAGGATCGCTATATTATAGTTAATTTAGCTAAAACACTTTAAGACACAGGAAAGATTATGATTCTTTCAATACACGTATTATTATTTTAAAATATTTAAAATATGAAGGTAAAAATAACTTAATTTAAAATTTCAAGGATTTCAGTCGACATTTGTTAATTAATAGAACATTTTAGTCACATAGCAGTTTAGTCTAGACTGTAGAATTAGGATATGTTGAACCAGTACTGTGAGACCGGTTATATCCCGGTGGCAACTTTCTCCTGATTTATCGTTTGTTATTTTTAGATTCAGAGAGAGTGGTCATAATTTGCAAACTAGTTTTGTATTGTGCTAATGTTTATTTGCTCATATTAAAAAACGTAATACGGAACTAGATCTCTCATAGATCTTTAAAATAGATCTTTTAAAGTGCTACCATAGTTGCCAATTACTGACATCTGTATAAGTAATATCTTATGAATTGAATTTTCAATTTATGCTTATGAATAATATTAATGCTTTTGAATTTAATTAAATTATATATAAGTATAGTTTTAATTATAATGAAAGTAATTTATCATTAACTTGTTATTTACTAGGAAAAACAATTTATTATACTCGTGTGACTGAACTCCATGTGATTCTTTATCTAACAAGACCGCCACCGGAGAAGCATTCATACTACAATTATAAACATTCCTTTAAACGGTATTTAAGCTCACATATAGCAGCATTCATCTCAATAGGCAAAAATTTTATAATTTATCGGTTTCGTCATTATTTTTTAAAAGTAGTAAATGAATTTTGATGACATTTTTGTGGGGTTACCAAATAATACCAATAAAACAAAATATAAAAATCCATTTATAATTGAAGAAATAATCGCGGAACTATCATGAATATATACGGTCGAATTGAAAATGTTCTTTTGTTTGAAATTGATTAAAAATTAATCTTTAAAATTACAGTACTGTTGTTAATTCTTGAGTGAACTGTGAATCAATGTCATCAATAATCATTATATTACAAGAACCTCAGCATGCAACTTAAGTTATAAGCAAATAGCTTAGCAAATTAATTTTGTACATACATTAAAATAACTTAGACTTATTAATTTGCGAGTAAATGCTTTAATTTCAAATAGAAATTTAAATTTTTGTAACATAACTTAAATTGCAATGGTAAAATGAGAATGTGAAGTTTAGAAGTGCGAATTTGAAGTATAACAATTTGATTGGAAAAAACTATAATATAATAAGTAATAATAAATCTTATAAATACATGTAACCATATATATTTATTAAAAGGTAATTATTTCAAAATATACTTACGCATTATTGAAAATGAAAAAATATATGTTATATTTCCAGGACAAAATGGCGGAGACATATAGATTATACACAAGTGTCAAAAAAACTCGTTTCTATTACGTCACAATGTAATGGTGTCACCTATGTATATACTTCCTAATACCTATACCCCACTAATTCACATTTTACGGTCAACTTTTATTTATTTATTTTCCGACTGCGACGAAACCCAAAAGGAGAGTTATGTTTTTAGCGCGTATCTACATTTATGTCAATTCCTTTGTTTTCTTGCAATGCTTTAATCAGTGAACTGATTTTGATAAATGATGCGTTAGCTTTGTCTTGATGTACGAGTGTAGCATACAATTATTATTATTATATTAATTAACTTAATTTATGCAGACAGAGTTTAATTTATGCAGTCAGGTTTTTTGTTTTATTTATATATTTTTTTATTCATTTATAAACATAGGGCATCCACTTATTTTATCATATTTTATATGTATATATAGAAGGTACATTTCGTGGTAAAAACGATGTTATTATACAAAAGTTGGTCATAAAGTTCCGAAATTCAGAGCCTAGAGGTCGATCACCTTGCCGACTGACGCCCTCAAAGAAATAACTAAATTCTTCAATATTAACACTTTAAGGTAAGCTGAGGTAGGAAGGCATGGAAGCATCTCGTTAGGTTCTCCACCAAGACCTACCAAAACGAACGATCTTCAGTTGTGAAGAAAAAAAAAAAGAGAAGAAAACGATAACTGCATCTGGCGTGAGGTAGGATGCTATATAAAATTCAAAGTAATAAATCAAGGGCATCCCATTATCATACTTTTTGTCATGTGATCTTCATTACCTGCCAGGAATTACAATAGCAAAGATAAGGACACACATTAAATGTAGATAGCACGTCAATATAATGGCTCATAAAATTGATATTCTATATATAGTGTCTCTTTATCCGGCTACTCTGATTTTGATGTAGTGTTAACTGTATTAAATTTTATTTATTATATTGTTAATTAAGTGCAGATATTGCACATTAAAACACCCAATGAAGTTTTAATAGTAAATTAATAAAAAATATAGTCGTTTCTTCGTTTTAAATTACAATAATATAATAAAATTTACTTAATTAATTTAATTAATAATATTCCTTACCAATCCTCGGAAGAACATGAGCAGAATGTCTCAAAATTGGCAAGGCCAACGGTCCAGGTATATCGTTGAATTTCTTATAATGGGTGACTGTAGCTGGTGCAGCCACATTGCGTCTCTGTGGTGATGTAGAGGTTCTTCTGACTGAGGAAGTAGATAGTTGGCGCCGGGATGGGCGGGTTAATCTGGGAACAATGCAAAATATTTTAGATATTTTTTTTTAATCTAGAAATTATTTCTGTGTTTCTTTAAAACTCTGTAGTTAGTTATATTTGTATGCATGCACGTACAATTTTATTTTCGTTAATTAATAACATTATTGTTTTCGGCGTTGAGTTCCGTAACTCAACACGCAATGCCTCCAGAATTAGGCGGAGAGTGGGGTGCATTAACACTATGTTCCCTCTGCCAATCCTGCTGTTTGCGAGATACAGCGTGAAGCTTATTATATACTGTTTTGAAATTTACAAAAAGCGAAGAATATACTGATTTAGCACTAGAAGTTCAAATCTGTAATAAAGATCAGTAAAAAATATTTACGAAATAAACTGACAGAGTTCTGATTTTTTAAATTACGCAAATTATTATTATCTATATATATAAAAGGACTTGTCCTCACTGACTGAGGTAAGACGCACGCACAGCCGTAACCGCTGTGCGTAGAAACGTGAAATTTAGACAGATGTTTACTTTCGTAATCTGGACATCCACTAAGAAGGGATTTTGAAAAAATTTAACCCTAAAGGGGTAAAATAGGGGTTCAAAGTTTGTATGGAAAATAATTTAAATCGGCACCGATTTTTATAAAATTTGAAATTTAGATTTTTAAAAGTATTTAATTGAACACGTGTTTCATCGTTTTCTAGAATTCTCCCCCTAAGGGTGCAAATAAGGGGTTGAAAGTTTTTATGGAAATATTCTTAAATCGCCACCGATTTTTATAAAATTTGAAATAATAAGAGTCTATCTTAAAAATATTTCATGGAACACATGTTTCATGGGTTATTAGAATTCGCTAAATACGCAAGCGAAGCTGCGCGCGTCCGCTAGTTCCTTTATAAAATGGCGTGCTTATTTCTTTCTAAAATAATAATGATTAATACAACACTGTATAGAAGAGGAAATTAAATAATCTCCTTTCATACATCTTAAAGTAATATGCAAACTAAACGTAATTTTGCTCCTGTCGTCGTAATGGAATACTACTAGAATCAGTATTCCGCTTACTTTAGATTACGGCTTGATGGGTGGCAATTTTGTTAAAATATTAGTTTTGATTCTCCTTAAAGATAGAAATGTGTTAGTTTCTTGGTTTATAATTAGATTAAAAATCTTATATTATTCGCTGATGGACAAAATGCCTAGTTTTTTTATTTTCTTACTTACCCACATATACCAATAATATTTTATACAGTAATTAAAGAGATTTCGATATTCCTAAGTTGCTCTTCAAGCTTCATAGTAGAACTCACCACTATTGTATACATCTAATAAATATAAACTAATATATCTTCGGGTGACAAGGTACTTTTACGAATGCTCAATTTAAAACTACAAGATGCCAAAGCCCATATTTATAAGCTGCTGTTAAGTCTGAGGTCGATCTTGAGTTGCCGTTTTCATTATTAATTACTTGATTATCAATATGCGTTCTTTCAAGCTAAATTGATTGCTTATATTTTCCTGCTAGTTTAGCGTTACACGCATATCAAAATACTAATACGAGTACAGTACGTAGATACTCGCATATAATTTGTTTCATTACAATACCTTCAACTAGGTATGTATTTTAATTATTTATAAGGCCTACACATAGTATAATAACAAAGACGGAATCGATTAAGTAATCTAAGTATTTTCGTCAAACTCGTTATTCGAGTAGAACTCTGTAAACTCTATTGTTTTTATTTCGGTAGCCTCGCTGCAAATAGCCGAGTGCATTGTATATAGAATATATAGCCAAAATAGACTGTATTTTATTGCAATAAAGTTTATTTTACCATGGTGATTCTATTTCATGGTAGCCATAAACGTACTGCGTAGAATGTGGCCCTAATGAGTGCTAACTTCATACGAAGCCTGATGCATTGAAGTTCAAGGACGATAGAAAAACACATAGCGAATATTTAAATCGATTATATATCGTATTTGATTAAATTTAAGTTTAAATTATAATTGTGAAACACAAGTGTATGGAATATTATTATCTTTTTATTATTATGTTATATATACTTTATAAAGAGTTTGACATGTTTTTGCTGAATTTTGAATGTTCATTTAAAGTTTAAAATAATATTGACAATATAATTTTTAATAAATATTGAATTGAATTTAATTGAAGTAAATTAATAATAATAATTTAAAAAAATACAGATTTATATCGTTGGCTTAACATCTTTTTTAAAGTTTTAACATAGTAAAATGTATAACAATAGAAAAATAGGAATAGTCGATAACAACTGCTTCTTTAAATATTGAGTACGAAATGATCACGCATTTGTTAAACCTAAAAAAATATTTCCAAATTAATTTAATTTTCTTTTAATTTAAATAAATTTGCGATAAGATAGCATATATAAACAAAATATTTTTAAAGTAATTAAAGTCCATATCTTAATTAAGGTCCCCAATTTTTTAACTTTTTTTTTTTTGTTGAATAAGGAATATTTTATTTACATATTTTGGTCCTTATATTAATAGATATAAAAAGATATTTTTTAATTAATGTTAAAAATTTCATTTTTCTTTTCTAGTTATAGCTTCAAACTTACCGTCATTCTGATTATTTTACTGTTTGTACTAACTTATTGTAACTATTACTGTAACTTATGTAACTTTTACTGTACGCACTTTAAAATATATCTTTATTTATTATAGATTTATTGAATAATGTATTGAAACGGTTTTATAAAAGTAAAATTAGATTACTTTGTATAAATACAAAACCTAGTTTACCAAAACTTATAATAAATAAATAATTTTTACAAATTATTGTTTTATTATTTATCAAAACAATAGATTCTGTTTACAATTAAATAACACTGCTATTACGTTTCACATTTACTAAGCTAAAATTAATATGTAAATATATGCAAACACGCAGTTATACGCTATGATATACCAATTAAAGTATACAAACATGTGTATGCGAATTTTGAGGGCATGCGCAAAAAAAAACAATTGCGCGTGCGTTTATATTTTACATCCAAATAAAGAACAAAGAAAGCAGCAAAAACAAAAGAAAGCAGCAAAAAAAAGACAATAAAAAAACAACCATTTTTTTACACGAAAGTATTTTTTTTTACACGAAACTATTGCCACAAATGTCAGCTTTTTTATTATTAAAAAAAAAAAAATTTTTAATCCAATTACTTACAAGCAATGGCGCACAATAACGTTCTTCATTTTCACACACTATTCGATACACTGTACGGTTAACAAGTTTAACACTTAACTGAACATTTTCTTAATGTTTATTAAAATTACGGTACTTATTTACGATGCGTTCTCTCAAGCTGGCTTGATGCGAGTGTCGCGGGCCGCGTGTGCGATGCTAGTGATGCATCTATGCGAGTCGATAATACGAGAATTGAGAAGTTGATTTTTTTTTGTTTACATCACTTTATTGCTTGTTGTGACTGGGGTATACGTGTGTTTTGACGCGTAAGCTCTTTCAAGTGTAGATAAAAGAATAAAAAGTGAAATTCAACGATATTTATCCAACGATCGTTTTTTTTAATTCAAATTCAAATTCAAAATATTCTTTATTCAAATAGGCAATTATTATAAGCACTTTTGAAACGTCGAATGAACATATGAACAAAAAGCTACTACCGGTTCAGAAGGCAGTTCTGCTGAGGAGAGCCGGCAAGAAACTCAACAGTTGCTCTTTTCAAAATCAATGGTACAATCTATTATATTTGCTGGCAGCTATCCGGCATTACATTCAATAGACATTAATTCCATACATGCTTATCTTCTAAATACTCTTGAACAGTGTAATAAGCTTTAATTGTTGAATTTTCTTTTCATTAATCATATAAAATGTTTGCTAGTATTAGCTTAGTAATTAGTTTAAATTACCAAACGCATTCATAGGGCATCCAAAGAGTGATTTAAGAAAAATATGCATTTATTTCAATAATTTAAAAGTAGGCTCAATTTGGGGTAACCAAATAATATTAGACTAGTTTTATTTTTAGGACGTAGTAATAAAGTACCTTAAAATTATACAAATATAAATATTAATAATTATAGGATTATAACTGATGTATCTCTTGCATATAATTTTCCTCTTTGAAACAATATAAGTTATAGTATAAAAATAACAAGCAATTATTGTTACTTTAAGTACTTATACTGTATTTTTACATAATAATATATGTTAATTCTAGTAAACAATGGTTCCATTGTTATTTGAAATACAACACGAGGCTATCAATTCGCAAAGAAACTATCGCATAATTAAGGTGGTTTTTGGTCATCTCCAAAATTATTTTTACCAGCAATACAATTGACCTATTTCTAGAATAAATTAATGTTGGGTCCAATAACTTCATATTTATGTATAAAAATAACTTGTAGTAAATGTTTTTTAGCAAGAGAATGTTGAAAATAGCCAAAGGTAAGTTCAAAAAGTTCACAAATAAAAACTATAACATATACTATCTTGTTACAAGGAATCACGTTTTATCGATACGCAAATTTTGTTTGCATCACTCCATTGATCTTTGGACCACTGAGTTTGTTTACAATTTAGATTCAATGAATTGGTCTCGCTGATATTAAATCTCAGCATATAACGGTATTGCGTATAAGCGTATTACTTTTTTGTTTTATCTTTGCATTTCCTTACAAATATTAGGATATGCAATTGTTTTTACTCGTTAAATAATAAAATTGAATTTATAAAAAAATATATATTGTTGAGTTTTTTTTAGGTTTCCGTACCCTTCCTTATTGTAAAGTAAGAAACGGTACCCTTATAGAATCAGTTCGTTGTCCGTACGTAGTATGTCAAGCCATTTATCTCAAAATCGCGTGGAAGTATGAAGCTGAAATTAATATTAAATGTTCAAGTCTACACTCACTTAGAGCACAGGGAATCAAGCTTAATCAAATTAAATCAAAAGATACGATAATTTATGCATCGTTTTTATGCATTTTATATGAAATTCCCCGCGTAATCCCAAACCTGTCTCTTGGACATACTACAGTTATAAAATTTGAATGCATACGCTTGCAAACTTAAGTTTGTATATTCTTATAAATTGTACTTTTATTTATTTTAAATAATATGAGTATAGTAAAACAATCAATTTAAGCAGGCGAAGTCACCTTTGGCTCGCTATTTATACAAAAACCCTTACAGAAATTCACGTGATTGCAGTACAACTGTAATTAAAAATAAAAAAGGTATTTAAAAATCTTATTGTAAATAATATAATATTTTATTATATTTATTGTTTATTGTTTTTGAAAATAATTGTTCTGTGACGAACAAACAAAAGAATAAATGAATATTTTATTGAGTTATTATTACTCATGACAATATCTTAATTGCTAATTTAAGTGTGCAACTAAACGTGATCTATCTACTGCACGGTGTGTATTTATTTTGTAACATGGCTGACATCGTCTTACATCCAAGGTATAATTAACAACATATTATGATAAAAAATACTATTTATACAAATAAATAAATATAATAATATATATTTTTTTGTTTTTGAATAAGTAAAGCTTTTATGCATTTTTTTGAAATATTTTGTACTATGTTAATAAAATTTGTAAATGAGTAAAATTCAATATCCTTAAGGATAAATGACTTTTACTTATTTAAATTTGTAGAGCTTCCAAGACCTAATTCATATATTAGTAAAGTGTGCAAAAAAATGCGCGAATTTTTGTAGGATTTTATCATTTTCTAGGGATTTGCGTTAAAAATCTGCTCTACTCCTACAGATGTAAATTTTTAAAATCCAACAATAAACAAAATAAATATATTATTGAACCAGCTTCACGTCTTTTCCCGAATAGCAAGGTGAATATAAGTGGAAACAACAAACAAAGGCAGCGCTTGTAGGTTCAAACCCGCCATCAGACCCTGTCAAACCCTCAAAGTCAGACCCCAGTCACTGTGCCGCGACGGGTTTTGGTTCTAATTTCATTAAAGATATAGGCACTAATAAGAAGAAGAATCTAAGAATTAATGAACACTCCGTATTATTTTGAACGACTACCGGTTGCGGAATTTCAAGGATTACCTACATTGTAATTAATAAAGAAGTACATGCACTTATTGTACTACTAATTTGCATTCACGTGCATGTAACTTGTGTTTGCTTGTAAATTTAAAACGAGTTTAATTGTCAGATTTTAATTTTTATTATCTTCAGATTTATAAAAAAATAATCATTAATTATGGAAATTTATAAAATAAAACCCAGTTATTATTAATATTGAAATTTAATTTGTGTTCAATCTTTGTTTGGATACACAAAATACGACTTTAGAATTTGCAAGCTCATTCAATATTATAGGATGAGTAGAACATAGAGAGAACAAAATAAAGAGCAACTGATGACAAGTTTTTTTTGGCTTCCTATGAGTTAGCTCATATCGTTATTTTTAGTCTCTGCTGGTGGTTGATTCGATCCCCACTAGATTACATTTAAATAATTTTTTTTCTCCGCTCTGGGAACAGAAAGCACACGTTGTACTATTTTACCTAACTACCTTATAAAAATTCTTCATTTACATTTTAAATTTGCACATATTATTCAAATATGACCTTACTTAAGGTTTATCTAAATTTGAAAAGCAACATCACTTTAATGTATACATATATTACAAAGTAAAATGTAAGCAAAACATATGAGTTGGTAACTCATAGGGTTCGATTCACAAACAAAGAGTTTCCTTATAAGTTCCAACATATTTGGTTACTGGTAAAGTTTGTGTATACATATATAAGCATGTTGCACATAATATAATATAATATGTTACATTTACTAATTCATTTATTATATATGTATAATGTATTTGCTTAAAGAACATATAATCTAATAATGTAGATTTAATGAAATCTTTTATGAAATTAGAACCAAAAACCGTCGCGGCAATATTAGTAAAAATGGTAAGATAATATTAGAACAAGTGAATGAAGTGGTGTACTTGGGAAGTATGTTCAGTAGAAATGGAAGATACGAGACGGATAAATTTTAAGTAATAACTAAAAAATACTTATTTTAAGAAGCAAATTCTAAGCAATACATAAAACATTACTCATAAATGTTATAGGGTACTCCCCATGTTCAGATCAGATAGATGCATGCGCCGGGTCACGTTCGCCCTCCCAAATATTTTTAAGCTTCACTTTCTTTGTACTACTGGCGCATTGCAACGTGCGCGGGCGCATGTAGTCACCGCGACTAATGGGTCGAGGTCCAAAAGCGAGTATATTCTATGTTAAATTATTATTTTAAACTGATTCAATAATATTAGTCCACTTATCATTGCTGGATAGGAAGTTAATTGGTATTAGAGAAGTTACACTTTGGTAAAATATTTTTTTTTAAAGGATTAGTAAATAAATCTTTTGAAACCTATTTTTTGTTAACGAAGTCAAGTTTTAGAAGTAATCTGATACTATTTATTATATTTTACAGGTAATCGATATGGCTTTGAATACCTAATTTTTTATATTTTAAAAATGAGGAGTATTAAAATAAAAAAAAAAGTGGGGAACGGTCACTCCGTTTATCACTAGTTACATAGAACAGAATATCTATCTTAAAAGTGGGGAGTGATGCGTGAAAATTAAAATTCCCATAAGAAAAACATATAAATTTGTATAAATATGTATTACGTTCGATGTCCTTGTCAGCTACCTTAGTAATTGATAACTGCATTCTTTTATTACAATTTATCGTCGCATTAATCAATGAAGTAAAAAAACATGACTTATGCACTTTATTATTAACGTGAGAATGCGCCAATTGTAAAGTACGAAGTATACAATAAAAATTTTAAAAAATATGTTATATTCATATGTCTGTGTCGAAAGGTGTGGGATCGATTAAAACTCAACACACAGTGTTTCGAAATGTGGGTTTTTACACTAGACCACGAATTTATGTGTTATTACGTTTCTTTGTTTTAGCAAAATGTGAAATGAAAATGTGTGAAGAAGATTAATAAGAAATTTAGATTAAAAAGTTACCGCTTCCATTATTTTCAATAAAATTTAAAGACTTTTTAAATAATTAATCTTAAGAATGTGAGGTTATCTCTAATATAAACATATTAGTTTTCAATTTAATTCAATAGTAGTTATAGAACATTCTTGAAAACTTTCTGAATTTCGGAGATAAGAAGCTTATAGCAAAGCTTTTGTCTGTTCCAAAGCCTAAGAACTAAACAGCCCGTACCGAATCATCAATTCAGCCTTTTCTTAATACTTTGTAATCTCTAACAAGAATTTGGAAATGTTTTGGAAATAAGGCTACTAATAGATGAACATAAATCTGTAAATGTTTTCAGTAATTCAGTAGGATTGGCCGATAGGTGAATTGGACACTTGCGTGTTGAGTGGCGGAACTAAACGCCGCGCTTTGCCTCGACACCATATTAAATACTTAATTGCCTCGAGTGGGAATAGAACCCACAATCTGTCGTGTTTCCAGTCACATTTTTCTCCCAGCGCCATGACTGGTCGCAAATATTTTAATAGGAAAATATAAATATACTCAATACTTACGAGGAAAAGATAATTGGCTTATTATGACAAAAATAACATTAGGTTTTACAACGAAGGACAAACAACTAGTTATAATTAAAATTCATACTAAATATAAAATTAGAAATGATTTAAATTTCTCAAAAAAAAATCTCGAAAATATTTTCCTCTCATTGCAGTTAAAATGAACAATGCATACTAAAATGTCAGTTGTTATTTTTGATCTGAAGTTTACCTTAGGAATCTAATATCAAGTATAGGCACCTAAATCAAAACAGGAAAAAAGATAAGGAGAGAACAAATAGCATTTGAATTAAATAAATGTGCATACCATACATTCACTGTAGGGGATGTAGAGATATTGTCTCTATTTATAATTTCATATAATTTTAATTTAATATTCATTAACCAGACCAAAGACAAGTTTATCTATATTAAATAAAAAATATGTTCTGTCTAGTTTGAAATTACCTTTTACTTAAAACTTTTGCTTATACATATATGTATAATATACGTATTGAGTGTTTTCTTGAGATATGAAAATATTGAAATTGAATTAGTATCTATAAATTAATATCTATCCACTCATAGCTTCATTAGGAAGGAAGAATAGGCTTAGGTGTTAGGCTTAGGTAAGCTACCAAATATATATATAATTTATATTATCTTTTACGACAATACTAATCTAATAAAATGTGCATAGACTATACATATTATTCTTCATTTTGAACCATTCTGTCTATTGGTTAAAACCTGATTAAAATCCATTACGTTATTATAAAGATCCACATTGCCGCGTCGTACATTGCTCGGTCAGGGGCGCAATGGCACAGGGTCTGACTGTAAGCGTGACTGTTGTGGGTTCAATGCTCACTCAGAGGAGTAGTTAAAGTTATTTTAATATCCCGCTGGGAGAGACAAAACGTGGATCAATAGGTTCCCTCAGCCTTCCCTATATTACTATCATAATTAACTAAATATCTATGTATATATATATACATAGAGACATAGAGTTATAACTATATATATATATATATATATATATATATATATAGTTATAACTCATTGTTAAGATTTTTTTAGAATTTCATGAAATGGTTTGACATTTGCAACTCTAATTTTATCGTCAAATCTATTTGAATATTGACGTCGTGTCGGACAAATAGCCGTATTGTTTGCTTTGATATAAATATTTAACGATTTTATCGGTCACATTTCGTTGACTAAATTTAGTTTGACATTTGTTTTTCATTATAATTTCTACACTCTAAGTATTTAATTCCTTTAATTAGAAAATTGTGGCGTTTGGTTTCCTTAAAAAAGAAACTATAGTCTCTCTATGATCTGTTATTCTAAAAAAGATGTTGGCTTAAAAACAACTTAAAAAGTAAAAAAAAATTCTAGTAGAGATTACATGAAATGGAATGTGGGGAGTTCCCTTAAAATGAATTCAAAGTGACACGACAAAGCTTTCATGATTACACCCGCTTCGAGCTCATAACAAAGTACTATCGGAGTAATCTTGACTGCGTCGCCGTTACACATTATTTAGATTGCCGGATTTAGAAAAGAAAATATTTGAAAAAACAGAGGAGATTTTATTTGTTTAATCAAATTAAGTCACATTTTTTTTTCTTTTACAATAAACATAAAATGCTATGATTAGAATATTTTTTTAAATGACATTGATAGTGTAGTGACACAGTTCGAAGCAGTATGAGTTTTCAATTATTTTCCGGAAATGTTCAAAGTAAATTCTACTTACTTGTACAGAGTATAACTCGATCTACGTAGCAACTGTTGTCATCACCCAATATTTATTCAAGGATTTCTTGGACATATTTGAGAATTTTGCAATCTTTATTCCTTGTAAACGAAATATTTACTTAAATGTATATTTCCGTTTCTTCTCTCTGGTTTCGAGGCAAAAGCACGGCGTTGAGATCCGCCACTCAACACGCAATGCCTTCAGAATTCTTCGGAAAGTGGGAAACGGACTGTCTTGACACTAGGTTCCCTCTTCCTACCCTTCTGTGTGCGGGAAAAGCTGATTTGTTTATTTATTCCTTGTATTTATTTATTCCTTGTTCCTTGTGTCAGTGCGCGAGTCCAACTCACACTTGACCGATTTTAAAAAGATTACTACTTCGCAAATGTTTGCTGAAGCACAAAAATCACTGAGCCAATGGTGGTCATCTGAGCCGGTAGTAACTTCCGCCACAGTTCGGTAAGCTTCTAGCCACCGAATCGATAGCATAATAGAATAGCCTTATCTCGATCGCTCTACGCTTTACGGAACCTTTAGGAACACATAAGTGAATTTTGAAAATTTGTAAAGTTTTCATTTTATCACATTATAATATATACAACCATTAAAATATTTAAATTTAAAATATATATCAATAAAAAGAAAATATTTTACCTCATCGTTATCCTTTTGGAAAAAACATTAAAATTTACTATGGCACTTAAAGATATTAATGGATCCAAAGTTAACCTACACTGGCCCACTGCGGCTGGCAGCCATTCAGAAAGTTTTACTGTAGAGCACGAATTAATTGCAAATAAAGTACTGCTGATGCAACAAATGATTTTCTTCGTGGAGTTTGCAACTGCCTTATTACTGAGTTTTTGAGTATCTTTTTTATATTTAATAACGTAAATATACGCAATGCCTTCAGAATTCGAAGGAATGTGGGGAATGGAAGTGTTTTAAAGGGAACGGATTGTTTTAACTTAAGTCTTAAAAGTTCACAGGTTCCCTCTGCCTATCCTGCTATGTGCACAAAGTCCGTCCTCTATTTTCAACCCAGTTTCTATAATTGTTAAAGTTTATTGCGAACGAATCCTTTGTTTATCCATACCTATATTATAAATTCGAAAGTAACTCTGTTTGTCTGTCTGTCTTTTACGCAATCAGGGCCAAACCGCTAATTTAATTGTGATAAAATACTCATATAGAGATACTTGAGGGTCCCGGGATGAACATAGGATACTTTTTTTTTCTCATATTTGTAATATTTTCGATATATACCAATATATTAAAATAATTAATTTGACAAGCAATTTATTCCGCCATGTTAATAACAATCGTCGCTACGCGTTGCTAAGCAACGGCTTGCAAAGTTTGTTGTTTTAAGAAAACGTCACCCAAAGTAAGTTTGCTTAATGCATACATGGCGGGCGCCGATATACATTTGTATACATTAACAAAAATTAGATGATTTCTATAATTTGATATTCATCCTTATGAAAATAAATATAATAGTCACTTTTAGCATTTCATCTAGATGGAAATTATAATGACTGATTCCAAATGACCTAGCCTACGAGTGGTACAGTATGACCAACGCGAACGGGCAGATGACTTTGATGATTTTGTAAATTTTTATGTATTTTCGAATTACTATTATTTTTTATGTAATTATTTGCTGCTTATAATTAATTTATCTCAGTTCGGTTGTCTATACCGATGTTATACACTTAAAATATCGTAATTTTAATCATTTGGGATTTTATTTAATATTGTTTGCAAAAATTAATAATTATTTAATATAGAAAAATGTTTAGTACGCGCGCACGGCAAACTTTAGGTACTTTTTCTAATATTAAGAATTTCCTTTAGTTACTTTTACTTCTTTTGTTTGTTCATTTTTTTTTTTTTTTTCTTTTGGTTACTCAGATATTTTTTCTAATAATAAATCTCCACTTATTATTATTTTTTAACTTATTTTAATTATTTTCGCGGGCGTAGCCGCGTCTGGGCCCACTAGTTTATTAAATAAATTGTTAGATTTTATTCAGATTTCAGATTTAATATGCTATCACTAAAATATCGTTTTATCAGAAGAATGAGATAAAAAAGTATAGCACAAGCAATTCAGAACGCGCGCTTGGCCTCAAAAATCTTTTCTCTTTCAAATCGCCTCCCTAGGGGCTCGTATATTTTATTTCGCTCTCTTATAATGAAAACAAACACGACTTCAGCAACTTCCGAGGCCCGACATTGTTCGCACTGTATAAAATTTTAATCATATTTCTGTTTTGTATTGACATTTAGATAATGTTGGTTAGTTAAGTTTAAGAAAATGGGTGAAAATATCTCATTTATTCATTATTAAATAATAAAAAAAACTAAATTATTTATTTTGTTCTATATTTAATTTATAAATATTTGTCACTGTGTCAAATAAATAATGATTTTTCAAATTCTAGATATTAAAATACATATCCGTATGAAGACCAATCATGAATATTTGTTATTTTTATGTCAATGAACTTCATGAAATTGAACTTTAACTGGAAAGTTGATATATTATGCGTTATTATTTTACGCATTTAAAATTACATATAAATTAAACATTTCATAACTTTATACAACGATTTTCTTTACAAAAATTCTCTCTCGTCTCCAGAATTTAGAGGAAAGTGGGGAACAGTTGGTTCCCTCTGCTGCCCATCCTGCTATTTGCGGGATACAGCTTTAAAACTGAAAAAAAAGTTATATGCCTGCTATTATTTTGAAGCAAAATCACATTTAAAATTTTTAATTATCTAAGAATATATTTTATAACATAGTTATATCGATGAGTTTTTCATTAAGTATACAATAGTTTCTGCGTGCGGGCGGCCAGCTGACGGCGCTATTTCCGAAGCTCTTAGCGAGTTAGTGATTTCTTTGCCATTTCCCTCTTCTATCGTGCCATCAATAACGTCTTTTTCAATCGCAGTTAAAATCTAGTTTCTTTCAGTTTTTAAGTATATGTGACGAGTAATTTCCGAAATTAATATATTTAATTTCTATATTTGAAAATCCCTATGATAGTGACTTTGGGATGTAAATTGAAGGATGCTGATATTATGTAAAAAAATTGTAAATGTACACAGAAAAAGAAAGGATAGTTCTTGCATATAGAAGGAAGGTAGAGATAATCTAGTCTGTTCTCCACATTTCACCTGAATTTGAGTCATTGTTTGTTGAATTGAAGTCTAACCTAACGTCATATTTTATTTTGCTCCTTTCTGTATCCCGCACACAGAAAGGTAGGCAGGGGGAACCTAGTGTTAAGGTGCTTTTTTGACTATTCTTTAAATTTTTTTAGTCTTCTTCAAATACATAATAATTAAGGATAAACTGGATATAATCTAGATTATTGTAATTGAAGTGGCATGAAATGTATATTTAGCTATATAAAGTTGATTAATATGCTTTCAAAGACAGACGTCTATTTTGTGAAAGGATTGATAAGGACTTCTTTTGTATTGTAGAAAGAAAATAAAAATGTGTGTTATTGTTAGCCTCTTATTATAATGTGAATCTTATTCTTACTACTTCTTATTATTGAACGAATACAGCCAAATAACCCTATAACAATAAGCTATTTTTAAGATAACTGTCTGCTTTCTTTTGTACATATACGAGTAGGATCTTTTCTTTATTTTATATGGTATTAATGCTGCCTTAATGCTTGTGAAATTGAAATGATTGCCTGAAATATAGGGAACGGAGTTTCTGAATTGTGAACACTAGGTTAGGTTAGGCTCTACATAACCCTCCTACGTAAAAAAGTTGTATGTAAAAGCGTGAAGATAAAAATATAAAAATCTTACTTAATCTCGTTAAAAAAACTAAAAATATTGGTTTCTACTTTATGGTTTTTTGTTTTAATATTTTTAAATATTTTTTACATTAAAAATTTTAATATTTTTTACTTCACTTAACCTAAATACTTTGTAAAATGAATTGTAGATTTTTATCTTTTTATTTATATGATTATATTAACATTAAGAGGAAACAGATCCAAAAGTAAGGCAATAATTAATGGCGTTGAAAATAAGCGCACTCGCGCTTCCGTTCTGACTCGCTGATAAGAAAGTTTAATAAACGATGTCAGATAGAAAAAAAATCTTTTAAGTTTTTAACTTAATAAGACTTATATTTTCGATTTACATTTTTTACATTTTTTTTTAGATTCACATTAGACACTACAACTTACTGCCATGATCTCTCTGCCAGTTGTCGAATTTTTACTGGAAAATTGGGCGGATTGGTGTTTTTAAACCAGGTTCCCCCTGGCAACCCTCGATTCGGAAAAAAAGGTTGAACCCGCTTTAAAATAAACAAACTATAATTACGAATCTAATACTCTAAGAAAATCTATTCAAGAAAACGTGAAGCAATTTGTATCAATAATAGTGAAATAAACGTGTTATCTGATATGTTACAAAGCTTTCTATGACAAAATTCTATAGAAATATGATTAATTTTCGGAACACCAACCATTCATCATATTGGCAGGTGTGTCAACCATATAAAATGGGTCACGTTGCCTAGAAATATATATGGTAAATAGGTCGAAGGGTCATTGCTATATAGCAATTATTTAGCAACACTTGGTTTTTACTATGAGATACATTTCCATGGGATGCAGGTTCGTTTTCTGTTCACGCTAATTATTTTTTTTTGTAAATATTTTACGATTATAAAATTAGTCTTTAAGATATCATATTAAATTACGATAAAAAAGTTAATAGACTTACAAAAGTAAGAAACTAAAAGTGAAGTAATGTTTCTTTGTAAATTGTTTCAAATATGTATATGGTAAATTATAATTTCAAGTTGCTTAAGTAAAATATATTACTTTTAAGATATTAAGTACAGCGAAACATAAACGTGGTAAATATGAATATTTATTAATTGGAAATTCAATCCACACCAATTAATATTACATACACATTGAAAAATTATCATAAACATTCTACAAATAGTTCCCAAAAGTATTTAATATGAGCCAGTATTTTGTAGTTAAAAGACAAACATAGATTTATTGGAGGCTTAAGAGAAATCGTCTTGGCAGTTAAGAGCGTTTCAGTGGGCGTCCATTAATCAAACTAGGGGTTCAGGACGATTTTGTGACATGGGGTGGGCCATGGAAATGAAAGATCCTGCGTTATGGGGCAAAAACGTTAAGCTCCGAGTACCAAATCGTTATCACTTATAACTTGTAGGTTGTGATCTTGGTAAATGGATAAAGTAACTTGAAGTTTTTTTGCTGTAAGTTATATAGTAAAACACTTAGTTCCCGCTCCAAGTAGACTAAGGCGAGAGGCGGCGTTGGATCCCGCCACTCAACACGCAATGCTTCCAGAATTCGACGACGAGGAAATGGGGAATGGAGTGTTTTAGCACTAGGATCCCTCTGTCTATCCTGTTGTGTGCGGGTTACAGCGTGACCCTTAAAGAAAAATAAGTTGTTAAAGATATCAAATATTTACCAAATGTTGAAGATTACGCATTGCAGCTGCCAAAACATCAGCTGGGAACAATAAGCTAAACATTACGCCTCGAAGCAACACTGAAATGGGCCAGTACGACTTATTTTGTGGCAGACCCGCCGTTGAAGCCATTTCATTTGTTAAATAAAACAAGTAGACCCCTACTTTTATAATTTAACTGCACTCTCTTGGCTTAATTTAGGATAATTCCAAGTTTAATCTAGATACGGAAACACTTGTTTGTAATTTTAATTGTAAAACTTGTTGGTGAGTTTCAGAAGTAATTAAAGAGTTTTTTTATTTTTTTTTAATTTTCCGCAATATGCATTCGGTCCGCATGATAATTTATTCTATATTTATTTGTTTTTAAAGGCCTTATATGTAAGATGGTGGATTCCAATGCTACATTTAAGAGAGAAGATATTAGGTACTTATGGATATGGAAATTATCACAAACATAAAAAGAACAATGTAAACTACAATCGAATGACCTAACAAATTCAATTTCATAAGACAACAGAATTGCTCTGTTTAGTGCGTAATGTTTAAACCGATATCGCTTGCTAACGCTTATTGACTGTTTTATATAGAATTTTACCATGCGAGAGTTCATTTTAGGAAATAGGAAAGAAACTTACTACGAATACATCATTACTATTAATGGTCCCTATATATGTCATTTAATAATTATGATATAATTCCGAACTTAATTTCTCATTTTAACTAAAGGAAGTAAAGGTACCAAGTTATAGTCCACGCATTAGTCGAATATTTAGTTTTCGTATTGGTAATTGGTCTGTAAAGAAATGTTAAAAATCATTAGCATTTTTAGTGATAAGGAAAGAACTTACGCCCCGCCCGCCTTTTACTAAAGATGTAAGCTTCTCCACTTTTATACAAAATCCGACTTAAATTATTTTTTTCTTTCTCAGCGTATATTTCAATTTGTTTTTTTTTAACTTAAAAGAAAAACAAACAATCTAAAGCCTTCCTTCCTTCTTTTTAGTATTATTATTTGTTGAATCATTGAGGAAAATTCCAACATAATATATATAAGCGGGTTACGTTTCCATTAAGTTCATAGTCTCTGGCAATTAAAACATTGTGAGAAGTATATTTCGGAAGAACATGTGAGACATGTCTTCCCACAAAGCGGTAACACAGAAAACCCATTTACGAAAATATATTTAGTCAATTATATGCTGTTGTAAACACATGGGACCTAAATATTACGATACGGTAGTACTGTCCGGTCTACTAAGGCTAGTACACTAATATAATGTTTGTAATGGAATATTTGCTCTTAATATTTTTTTGTTTGATAAAAAAAATCACTCCTTACCGCTTATTAACATCTACATTAGCTAAGTCAAGAAATATAATTACATGTTAATCTTCCTCTAGATGAACCATAGATGAACCCACACCCACAGTCAGCGATTTGAATCAATCAACTCAACTAAATCAGTTAGAATAAAACCGTATAAAAGAACCTCGTATAAAAAAAAATCAGAACTATATATTTGTAATGTTTGTGGCTGTTTGGTTATTGACTATCTGGGAAAATATAAGGGAGTGTTGAAAAGAATTTGTTAGTATACATACACAATCGTATTTCAGACTACAATACAATTTAATTAAAATTTCACTTGTATATTTTTTTTAGGTTCACGTTTTATCAAGAACATGGCAGAGTAGGCAGAGGAAATCTGGGAGCCTAGTGCTAAGTCACTTCCATTTCCCACTTTCCACCGAATACAGACCACCAAACTTATATTTTAAATATATTTACTTGTTAAACTAATGTAAGCAGTTTTGACATCGTGTGCACTGACACCCAATGTTAATAATGTATCTCCTATCTCCAGTTAACGTCAATCTTGTATTGTCCGACATGTCTATCCAATCACTAACCTGCATGCCATCTTCCATCTCTATCTATTTCAATCTATGGTTGCAATTTATGGATTAGGATTGATTATTAACATTGGGCGTAAACCACCATTCAATTATCATCTCTTTTATTTTACTTAATATATCTAATAATTCATATGAATTTGAGTTGAAATAAAGATTTATAATTTCATGAACCCACTTCATTCTATTTAGCACTTGCAGACTCCAATGGACCACCTAGAATCCTCCATGTCACAGCTAGTAAAGAGTTATTTGTATTCCATACGTAGTCCCGTGGTGGGAGGTAAGTTAGCACTCGTACATTTTGTGCGAAATACTCCAATAAAACTTCTGATAAAGTTAATTTGTAGTACATTAAGGGATATTTTTGTCTTACGTTATATGAATGAAATAGTGAACTTCATTCATTTAAAAAAAACAATTTCTTATGATGTTTATAACTATTCTATGTATTATTACTTAGAACGTATTTAGTTCATAAACTTCGCTTCACGCTTCGCTTCGCTTCGCTTCTCTGCTGAGTGCGGGATTCATCCCGCACTCAGCAGAGAACCTAATGTTAAGACACTCCATTCTCTATTTTCCCGCCGAATTGAATTAAATAAAGAAATAAATTTATATAAATATTTCATTTCCTCGAGTGGAGATCGAACTCACAACTAATTTCGCTTACAGTCACACACTTATGCCCTTGCGCTACTACTGGATTTTTAGTTCATAGGTTAGTTTATTTTATTATATCTCCAATTATTTTATTAAAGATCGGTTTAATAGAGGCCTTATGACTTTAAATAAAAAAAAATGGAATTATATTTTTACATTTTCAACGTTAATGTGGATATTTTTCCTGCCCAAATAGTTTGAGAGTTCCCTAACAATTCTCGCCGCGCACTCTTTACACTTTGTTTGAATCGTTTCTGCTGGTTATTTTTGTAACAATTTCATTCCGAGTAAGTGCTTATGGGCTATCTCTTATTTGCCTTATACAAGGGAATTCTTGTTGAAAAAATATACATAATAATTCTTTTGAGTTGGATTTCAGAATAACTGTGTTAGAAAATAAATAATATTATTAAGCCCAGAAGCACAAGCGTGTGACTTTGAGGCGTAACATGACAGGTTGTTGGTTCGATTCCCACTCGATGAAGTTAAATATTTATTATTTCCATGTCCTGGTACTGAGGCAAAGCGCGGCATTGAGTTGCCCCAATCAACACGCAATACCTCCAAAATTTTGCGGCAAGTGGGGAACGGAGTGTCTTGACACGAGGTTCCCTCTGGGTAAGCACCCTTCTGTCTATAGGAAACAGCGAGAAGCTAAAAAATGAATATACAAGCAATGACGGTATGATCTAAGAATGAATGTGAAATTGAAATTGAAAATAGTTTTGAAACCACCTTAGCATTACGCATACATGGTAAAACAGAATTTTTTACGTGGCCATATTTCTCTATTAAAAAACGTTGACTACATGTCTTTTTAAATCGTTTGTCTGCGTTTGACAGCATGAAATTTATATCAAACTCCTTGGCAAACTCCACAGATGACTGCCATTCAAAGCTCTTTGTCATTTCTGTTGTACCACCCTTTTCTTTAAGTACTTGCTTATATAAATCTCTCAGAGATAACAAATCTTTTGGGAACTTTTGTTTTCGAAATATTAAATACAAATATCTATAGATATATTCGTAAATATAACAAAAAAGATAAAAATAAGAAAATAAATAAAATTCAAGTATTGAAAAAATATATTCAATAGGCAAAAAGGCTAAAGCGTGCAATATATTTATAATATGGGATTATGAAGTAACTTTGTTAATATGGCGTTAATTAAATCTCCTACGCTTAGTTAACACATTTTGAACCAAAACTTTTATTACTTTATTATTAACTAAATCGTTAAATAAACTACATTATCCACAGTTAGTTCAGCACATATTTTTGTCTATAAGGTTGAATGTTGAGTTAACCTTCGAAATATTTGCTTCGACAACATTAAGAATTTACTTCTGTGCTCTTGACATAAGTACTTTTCATTTAACCTTTTAGCGGAAAGACGGAAAAACTATTTGGCCTCTCCCTCTTTATTCACGACATATTTACATATGAATGCACGTTTCTTCACCGCGTGAAGGACCTTATAGCATATTGAATGACATTGAGAGGTCCGAATTTAGCTACATTCTTTGGAATATCCTTGAAAATATAATAAAAAAATAAAAAATATGCTAGGTTGATAAAAAATACTTTTGTTTGTGAATTTAATATAAGATATTCAACCCGTAACCACTGGCGTACGTGCGTGGTACGCCACCTTTGCGATTTTTTTTTCATAATTTTATTTTTTCGCGGGAATTCGATCGTGTCTTTTTTGGTAGTTTCCTAGTCTTCTATAACGCGTACGTAGCGAGGGTGTGCGGATGCGTGTCACAGGTCTAAGCAAGTTAGTTCGAGTACCTGACGTATGTGGTATATAGCGTCAGTGTTAGTGTGGTTTCTGGAGGCTTTGCGTGTTGAGTGGCGGAACTTAACGCCGCGCTTTGCATCGACACGGCACGAGCGAATAAAAAAAATATATAAATTTAAATAAATATTTCATTTCCTCACTTCCTTTAGATAATATATTTTATATAATACATATAATAAATGCTATATATAAAGAATAATAAAAGGATTATTCTTTATTTGGTGTCACATTTTGTCAATTTAGTTGTACGCCTACGTACTCTCTTTCTCGCTCGACTTATTTAACTTATTGAATCATAGAAAAGCTCTTATGGTAAAAGCACGTCCGTCGCGCACATACATATGTAAGTTTGAATGAATTGAAAAAAAGTAGTAAAATTTATAATCAAATACATTATCGCGTTGGTTTTTATTATCTTGCATAAATTATTATAAAAATACGTAAAATAGTAAACGGATGATCACGTACAGCATGAAGCTAAAATAGCTCGCACAGGATACGCAGAGGAAACATGGAAACCTAGTGCTATGACACTCCGCCGAATTTCGAGGCATTGGGTGTTGAGTGGTGATATTCAACGCAGCGCTTTGCCTCGTTACCAGAGCGAGTTCATTACCTGAAAATATTAAATATTTCATTTCCCCTGAGTGGGAATCGAACCCTAAATCATCGTATTTATAGTAGAACGCTTGTGCCCCTTCGCCACGACGTTCTCCACTATCATATAGGTAAATACCTATATATATATACCTTAAAAATGCAGAAAACACAAATTAAACAAAATAATTTTAAATATTTCATTTTCAAAAAATAAAAAAAAAACATACACCAAGCTTTTTGATTCCAATACCTCGCACCTAACTGGTATTAATAATTATATTGATATGTCATTTACATATATTGTCAAAGGCTTCATTTAATAGGTACTTCTGGGAACACTCCGTCGAAATATTCCAAATAATATTCCCATATCGTCCTTGTTCTGTGTTCCGAATATAATGTATGTGCATATATCGAAGGGAGAACGACATCTTGAACTTTTCCATCTAAAATTCGTTTTATATAAACAAAAACATGTATAATATTGAAATTTTATTGGTTAAATATTGTAATATTGAGTCCAGTCGCAGCGCAGGGGCACGTGTGATTGTAAACTTTACAGGTTGTGAGTTCGATTCCTACTTAAGGAAATAAAATATTTTCATTTTCTTTGTCTGATAACGACACATAGCGCGCTGTTGAGTTCCCCCACTCAACTTGCAATGCCTCCAGAATTCTGTTTCAAGTGATGTCTTAATGCGACCGGAGTGTCTTGACACTAGTTACCCTGGTTCTCTCTGCCTATATCTGCGTGAAATTAAAATAATAATAATAAAAAAAATTATATCACTTTAATACGATGAAATGGCGAGAGAGTCGCTAGTAATTTAAATATAATTCCTCAGAGTAGATTTCTCCGAGTAATATCGACGTAATAATAACTAATATATTGCCGGAAAGAAATTTCAAAGTTCTACAAAATATACTTCATGGAGTTAGAGTTAGACAACTAATATTGAGTTGGTAGGCAAAGTTTTTTCATTGAATTTTAATATTATTATAATAAGTAGCGACCCAAACGCGGCTTCACCTGCTTAAGTATATTGTTATATTATAGCGGAATTATACAAAAATCGTAGCCTATATGTTAATTGGATATATGAGCTGTATTACTGCTGATAAATTTCATCTAAATCTGCTTAGTATTTTTTACTTGAAAGTGGAACATACATCCATCCTCACAAACTTTCATATTTATACATATATAGGGGCCAGTCCTGGCAAAAGGGCACAGAGTGCTACTGAAATACCAATAAACGTAGAATCCAAGACTTCCTAGAGACTAATATTATATCTTTATCAATTCTTATAGCTATTCGCTTTCATATACCATAATACAAGCAGTGGAGTTCATTAATCAATATCTAGTTAAAAATTAATAGAGCATCGTAGCGGTCAAAAGTGTACGGGGGCTTCAACGTTGAGGTAATGTGATATGTATTTATAAAGTTACTAAAATTATACACTTTTACTAAAATCATTATTGATTCTATGTAATCTCAATTTCAGTTAATTATACTAATATGATAAAACTATATTAGAGACTACTTCTTTGAATTAAAAAAAAAATGTATTTTTTTTCAATTCGAAGTCCATTGAAGAAATTATTGTTGTTCAATTCCCATTTAGAGGAATAAATTATATACATATGTTTAAATTATTTTCACATTACTCGCCGTTAGATTTCAATATCTGTATGGGCGTATTCGGAGATATCTTTCAGGGGAGGCTTTCACTTTACCTTTAAGTTTTTATCTTTAAACTTTCGCTTTATTAAATTTGTCATATTATATCAGCATCTGGACAAGCATTCTATACGAAATTTATTGGTAAAATGAAATTTTAATTATTTGATAGCATTAAAAAGGTAAAGTAACGACTGTTTCTTGTATTATAATTTATCCTTATGACCTCATTTTAATTTAAAATTTTCAGAGCAGCAGGCCATACGAAAGATAAACGAGAAACAGCGAAAAAATCAGATTTTTATATATATTATAATAATGCGGAATTCTTTTTGGCGGAACGCCAGCAACATGTGTTGGAAAGTCTGTATATCATTGAATTAATATGAACAGAAAGAATTGGTGAAAGAATACTTTACAGCTACGTTTTTTAAATTATTTTCTAATCTTATAATTTCAAAGTACTATTAACTTTGTTGTTTTCTTTTTTTTTCTTTAAGATATTTAACATACATTTATTTGTTTTTTATAATATTTTTAATTTATTCACAGTTTACATAACTGATGAACATTATATCATTTAAATTAAAATTTCTATAGTAACATTTGTTATTATTTAAAGTTTCCACTGAAACGGGTTCTAGTGAATCATTCTGAGCGACGACTGTCTGTATTTTAACTCTAAATATTTATTTTGGACTACATGGCTGGCGGGCGTTTTGCTAAACTTATGATAAAAAATCCTAAAAAAATATTATGATAACAACAGTTGGCTCTTTACATTATAAGAAGGGTTTATAAATTCTGATAATGTAATATTATGGTATTTTTTTATATTTTTTATTATAATTATAATATTTTCTATAAAAATACAGTCGAATTGATAACCTCCTTTTCTTACAGAAGTCGGTTAAAAAGAGAATAAGTTTAAATTTTTTACTCGCAAAAGTTTAGTGAGAAAATGAAGTATTTAATATTTTCATTTTTTCGGTCTGGTGTCGAGGCAAAATAAGGAATGAAGTGTTAGCACTAGGTTCTCTCTCTCTACCCTGCTGTGTATGGGACACAGGTGAAGCTAAAAAAATATTAAATATAAAATAATAATATCAGTAAGTAAGTTAAGGGAATACATTGAAAATATTTGTATATTAAAATATGTGGTATATAAGCAAAACCATGAGCAAAAGCTAGTCTAAATATTATATAATTTAATATTCGGTTTTGTATTCTTGAACAATTTTCGTAATAACCGCGTCAGAGCTGGTATTATATAGAGTAAACCTTGCTAACAAACGCTTTATGACTAAAAGATGCATATTGATTTTAGTACCTATTTTGTTCACTTCTAATGTAGATTTTAGAATATCTAACGATTTATAGTTTTTATCATTTTTAATTGTTGTTAATTTAAATTATTTTTATAAAAACATAATAAAATTCTGTATTTTGTTATGTATCTTTCGATTCGTATTTGCATAAGATTTGCATTATCGTATTAGTATATATTTTAATAGACAAAAAGGAGAACAAAAAAAATAACTAAAGTATACAAAAGTACATATATATAATAAAATTGTTACTGATTGCTGTCTGCACATGGAAGATATATATGAAAATCTATTATTGGGGGCATTTATTAATGTAATATAACCCAAAACAATAATTTTTAAAATTCGTCGGTCCGCTTGTTTGTCTGTGTGTTTGTACACCCTACTCTCCGAAACAACTTAACTGTACTTTGGTACTGAACTCAACTTCGATAAAATTGGCACAACATAAGTATCTAGCTTAAAATATAGCTATAAACTTTATATAAAAGTACCTTTCTCTATACTAGAACATACACATCCTGAATCTTCTTGTAACACATTTGAAGAATGATGAGTTCATACAGAATGGTGTGTAGCCCATAATGGTCCTTTTATAAATCAGTTTTACTGACCTCGTGTCCTGTTGCCAAAGCGAGATTGCAACTTCCCGTTGACAAACGCGCCTCACTTCCGGTCGCTGTGTCGCAGTGACTCTGCATTCGTTTTAAAAAAAGGAAATACTTTGCAATTGCTTATATGTTTTTTTTTTGCTTTATATTTTGGAATAATCGAATCGTCAATTTCGTTGGAAAGTGTTATTTTCTCAATCTTTACTTGAACCTCATAAAGTTATTTTCTCTAATAATAAAAAAAATCATAGACAGCAAATTGCTCTCTGACAATAAACCATAAAAATGGCCTTAATATGAGGTTCACTTTGTTTCAAGTTAAAAAAAAATCGTGTTACATATTAATCGAATAATAAAGAATCTCCTTTCTTTTGGGGTTACTTGGTCAGTCTTCTCCTAATCATATCTTAATCTAATGCGGGCGAGGAGTTAAGTAAATGTCAGATCAGTCACATTCACAAGTTTAGTTCTAATTATTCTATTAAAAAAGGTAAACTCTTTCATTTTATATTTGCTAGGATCTGTGACCGTTTAATATCATTGAATATAATATGTAGAATGTATTGTATATTAAATGATTGGAGATTGTGGCACAGTGGCATAAGCGTGTGAATTTGATTTCCTCATTCTCGTAAACAAGAATAAGCGCGAAGTTTATTTCTGTCACTCGTCTCATGCATAATGCCTCAAAATTCTACGGAAAATGGGGTTATATATATAACGTAATTGTTAAACAGCTGCATTTTAGAATTTTAAAAATACTTGTGGTTAGAATGCACAATTTTATAATCGTTAATGTTACTTATATGAGAATAATATATAAAACTCGAAATAATAATAGCAAAAGTAACGAGATTTTAAAATAGTAGCCATACAAAATCTCTAAAAGTCCAAGATAAAACCTCTAAAGCAACAATTTATTTTATCGCATTACTTGAAAACGTTTTACTGTTGCACCAGTTCACTATTAAATTGTGATACAATATACAATTTATATCCGAATTTAATAGTCCATACGTATTTGATTAGTTTAGCAATTCTCCATGGCTGACCGATATTTCTAGGCGACATAACGTTTATAGCCCTATCCTGGGCTATAAAAGTGCTGTAATGCTACTTGGACTGAAGGACAAGCTGGCGTAAAATATTTATTGTAACTCTTTACCGGGAACATTACGATTTCGAGGGGAGTATAGTTAATCGAGCTTGTTATTTTATGGCCATGGGCGCGCAGGGGCACAAGGATGGGATTGTAACGCGACGATTGTGGGTTCGATCCCCAATCGAAAGAAATATTCATTTAAATTTATATTTTTACTTTTTCGCTCTCCAATGCCTCCAGAATTCGGCGGAAAGTGGGAAACAGTGTCTCAACACTAGGTTCACTCAGCCTACCCTGCTGTGTGCGATAAAAAAATATTAGTATTTCGTTAATATTCTTCTTAATGTTTTTGTTAGATATGGTGTCCCTCAATGTCCTAAATATTGTATAATTATTTGAAATTTAATATTTATTTTATTAATTATTATTATATTTTAATTTAATATGAATAATCTTTATTTTATAATATTCCCAATCATTTTCTAGTAAATTTCAGACATAACACGTCCCTTGTAATATTATTTTTGATTATATTGGATAGCTCGGACCAGGTGTTCACGTCCGTCAGAATTTAATTTGAATTCAGGAATCCTTGGAGATGTGAATTGAATATTTTGCCTGGAGGTTGGCACACCTGCTCAATTAATGCGGGCTACGACCGGCCCCATATACTTCAAATGAATGATTTTATAAGTAACTTTGTGAACTTGGAGTAAACTTTGATAAGAACGGTTTTCTGTGAATTAAAATAAGTTTCTTTTACTTAGGTACCCTCAATTCTTATATGAAAATTCTTTCATGATATATTTATTTGAAATACTAGCGACCGGCTCGTGACCTCGCCCGCTTGTACCCATTTATATATTTAGATTGCCAAAATAGATTGCCATAAATAATTGGACACATTTTTTTTTAAATAATTGTTTTGGGTTCTATTATGTTGTTTAATTTTGAGTTTACTATTTTGAGCATGTTTCGACGTGACTTTAAAGTAAGCAATTAATATATTAATCATTTTAAGTAATAAAAAAAATGTAAAAGTTAAATATACAATGAAAGTTCATAGACTTACAATTTCTAATACAAATTCTTGATTGAAGAAATGAGTAAACCAGTCAGCTATGTACAATTAATTACTTGAAAAAAAAGGTTCCTTTATAAAAACGATGAAAGGTACTTTCAACGGATATATCGGGATATCGATTGACTTTATATAATTAATGAATGCTCGTACACGCCTTGTTCTCTCAATGAAAGAGATGGTGAAATGTTCAGTAGATTTAAAGTAGGTAACTCTACCTTAAGAAATTAAGTTTGTCGACATTTTTGGGTTAATATTTTAATTTCGGATTATTTATAAGATTATTTAAGAATTTTAAGGATAAAATAAAAAAATAGTTGTCACTCGATTTATATACGTGATATGTACGAACGTGGTGGCCTCTCTTATTGCCCTCCTATACTCCTCAACCCATCTATTTCACAATTTTCTAAGTCCAGTAGTTCTGTCTGTGCATTTTCTGTCAGCCATAAACGGGAGAGTTTTATACACTCGTACTATATATTGAAACGCTCGCAAAAACCGGGAAAACCGTTTCCCAGATTACCCTACATACAATTCAACATAAACAAATAGACAAACGGACAACATTTTTAAAAATATTTATTTTTGGTTCCATTACATTGATTTATTCCACCAATACTAGATTTACTCAATCCCAAGAATAGAAAGCGATCAGTTACAATTTTATTATTTGCAGCCATAGAATCGTAACTCTTCATTATCTTGTATATTTTTTTTTATTTTCGGTTACAATTAAACATTGGTAAAGGCTCAGTACTAACAACAACGAAAACTTACCACTATAAGAATTAATATATCTTCATACAGATTACGATCGCTACTCTAATATACTGAAAAAAGGTTCCAGGGGCCGGATATGTGTTTCCTTTTCTCGTTGCGTGTGAAATATGTGACAAGACTATCTAAATCGGACGTATAAAGTAAAAGCTATTTGATAGCTGTGGTTATTGTTGGTTGATATATATATGTGAGTGAAATATTTTATTAATATTTAGTACCTACAATCAAATTAGGTGATGCTAGGTTTCTTATATTATGATTTGCTGTTTCTTTTTTTTATTAGTATTCAGTGGCTATATGGGAACCTAGTGTAAAGACTCACCGTTCCCATTAAGACACTTCCGTTCGACACTTTTCGCGCAATTCCCGAGGCACTACGTGTTGAGTGATTTTGTCACTTCAATATTAAAAAAATTCTAAGTATTTGAAGTGTATATATGTGTATATTCATGGTCGTGGATTATTTAACTTCATGCTTTATCCACCCAAATTCGAGACACTAGGTGGAACTCGTCACCCGAATTCGACTTACCAGAACGGAGGAAAAAGAATATTCTATTTCCTCGAGCAGGTAGCCGTTTAATGTCAGAGGTTACAATAAGGATGTCCTCGCATTTTGTCTATTTGGCTTAGACACAATGAAGGGATTGAATACCTACAAAACTTACTTAAGCCAAATAATAATATTTTCTTACCAAGGTTAATTGAGAGACTGTTATATTATATATGTAAATAACATTATAAATTATTATAAGGATACTATGAACATTATAATTAGACCTATACTGTTTCTCGAAGATCACTGAAAGAAGATTAGATGTAGGCGTAAGTCAGGCTTAAGTCATACTAGATGATTAATTACGTATTACTCAAAGGCGTAGGTGTAAACAATGAAGATATACATTTTGAAAGCTATTAATTATTATGTTTATATGTGGTATTTTATTTTTTAAATATTTGAATTACACAAACTTTAATTTTCCAGCTCTGATTGCTGAATAAAAGTAAGAAATAGTGCCTATTTTCTACGAGGAAGAAGCGATTTCATTATCTCATGTGGGAAACGAACCCATAGTTGCGATTATAGTTGCATTTTTCGGCACGCTACGAAGGTGTCACTTACTTAATATAAAATATTAATAAACAAACCTACAGGTACATTAATATATCAATATACTACAGTAATATTGATATATTAATTTTACATTTATATATTACAGCTAGTTAATACCATCTGCTACCAACGTTCCATATTAATTACTATCGACATCATATACAAGTAACAGATTGTAATACTAGTATGCGATGAGCTCCATATAATAAAATAAGAATGCTGTTCTAAGGGATATTCATCATTGTCATTCAGCTTTATTATGGCCACCGTTGGATGTATCCAGTAGACGGATGGATTGAGGAGATGCTTCAGGGAGACCACGACGATTGGTTTCATGATAAGTGAGATATTTTTTTTAAAGGTTACTTTAGTTTTCGTAAGTTTTTTTAGCTATACGCTTTCCTCCGAAACAATTGAATTGGAGCGGAGAAATAAAACATAATTACACTGAATGGAAATCGAACCCGTTTTATCATCATAGTGTCTTATTATTGGAATAAATCACGAAATGATTCTCCATATAATTTAGCTTAATTTAATTATGTTTTCTTCTTAATGCCTATTAAAATTAAATATATAAAAGGCAAAAAATATACATCGTTATACAATGTTCACTTTTCCTTCACTTGTCCTGAAGCTTTTTCTGAAGTCGATCTCGTTACTGTAAAAACGTTTTTTATTAGTGAAGTGAGACGCCTATAAAAGTTGTTCTATGAAAAATCTAGACGGCAAATATTTAATACGAAAATTTCATATGAAATATTTCATTTGAGTTCATATTTAAGTCATATACACTTGTTGTAACTTGAAATTTATTGTGACTCTAACGTACAGCAAAGATTTCTTTTCTTACAATTTTATTCTTTTTAGGGTTCCCTTTCTGATATTTGCTAAGTGAAGATAAGTTATAGGTTCCTAAATATAAAGTTTACGGCGAAATCCGGAGGAGAACCAGGGTTACCGACATAGCCCAAAGAATTGGTAAGCTGAAGTGGCAACGGGCGGGGCATATCTGTCGTAGAGCCGACGGCCGCTGGGGCAGACGTGTTTTAGAGGGGAGACTAGCGTTGCCAAACTATCGATTGTTTCGCAATCGATAGTTTTAATCTAAAAAAGCCTATGCTATCGATAGGACAATCGATAGTATCGATTGTTATGGACTATCGATTGTATGCTAATTCGCGATAGTATTGAATATGATTCTTAAGCATAGCTACAAGATGAAATGAAAAGAACAAGAAACATTTTTGTTACATTTCTTTTGTTTTTTCATATTTTGGTGAAGAGAAAGATACTATTGTAACTTAGCATGCGATCGATAGTTCACAATAATCGATAGTTCGATACTATCGATACTATCGATACTATCGATACTATCGATACTATCGATACTATCGATACTATCGTTTCCTAGAAATTCAATAGTATCGATACTATCGAAAATATCGATACTATCGAAAATATTGATACTATCGATTTAAATATCGATAGTCCTACTATCGGACAACTATCGATAGCCTATCGATAGTCGACTATCGATCGGCAACACTAGTGGTGACCCCGTATAAAACGACCGGTAGGACGACCCCCTGCCAGATGGGCTGACAACATAAAGAGATTGGCGGGAAGCGGATGGGTCCGAAAATCTTAAGATCGAGTGTGGTGGCGAGAATTGGGGAAGGCCTATGTCCAACAGTGGACAAAAGATGGCTGTTGATGATGATGATGATGAAATATAAAGTTTAGAAAAGTTAATATTAAACATGCGTTTTATTGCCTCTGGCTCATAGTTGGTCATAATTTACTATTTTCAATATATTTTTTTTAGTTTTTAGTTGGTGCCTACTTCCGAGACACTTATAGTCCTTACTATAAAAGAAAGTAGGTTAAAGATAACTTCAGAAGAAATATATATTAGTAGCTCAGTTATATTTATATTTAATCTGTACATACCATAAATATTCAAATATTATTCCAAATATATATATTTATAAAGATTATAAATATATCTTTCAGTGTAAACGATACGTTTATGTAACTAGGATATTGAAAAAAGTACACTGGAAACAACGTAACTTGATAAGAATGTACTGCTTAATTGGCTAGAGCGCTAGAACTTTTTATATACTTCTAATTATTTTTCTTTTCTAGGTGAGTTAATAACACTATAAAATATTAAAACTACTGCATTTTTTTCAATTATGCAAATATAAATTTAACGATATACTTTTTCTTAATCTATATATATAAAATCGAAAGGTCACTCACTCATCACGAAATCTCAGAAACTACATGTGCTAGGAATCTGAAATTTTGCACAGGAGTTACTTATAGGACGTAGGTGCTCGCTAAGCCGGGAATTTGCAATATTCGACTTCTAAGGGGTTGTTTTTGGGGTCGAAAGTTTGTATGAAACATCGTTACTACAAATGCTAGGAGTCTCAAATTTTGCACGGACGTCACTTATAGGATGTAGGTAATCATGGAGACCGAAATTAATAATAAAGTAGTCCACGCAGGCGAAGCCGCGGGCGGGCCGCTAGTTATAAATAAAACTAATCAGATTTTTCCGAAAAGAATATTTTAAAAGCATTTAAAGTTTTTTTTTATTATACTTGGAATAGTATTTTAAAATTATTTTGTACCATAATAAGTTATTTAAATATTCGTGGTATGCACTTCGTGCAGACATATGTTCTTTTTATGATTCAGTAGCTAGAAATTGAAGGGGGTTTCTAGTATGAAATAAATTTTAGAGATATGCATATGATAGGAATAGTTGAAATAAAATGTTCATTAATAATATTTCGAGGGTCACCTGTATAAATTTTGCTGCTTAATTTTTTTTTATATGTTCTTGTTCTTTCTTTAAATCGATAGAAGAGAATATCTTCTGTAGATTTAAATGTGCATACATAACTAACGATTATCTTTTTTTTTTTATCATACATTTTACTTTTACTCTTTTTCACAAATAAGAAATTCCGATAAAGAACTATTTCAGGAGATTCATTTTGATGTTTTATTTATCAAGTCCTTTTCATCGAAAATATTTCAATTTTACTCAAAATATTTTTGAAATATAAAGAAAGAACTACGGGTTACTTTACTTGTAATACTTTTATTTTAGCGTAGACAGAAAGTAATATAATAAAGGCTTCGTACTTTGCTCGCACCGTTCGCCTGCTGCTGTAATGATAAAAAAAATTAAACTTTTGAAAGACAATTATTTATTTTTTTCTTGACATTTCTCGACATCAGAGCGAAGAAAAATAATTCAAGTAAGAATCGAACCCACTACCAGTTACAGTCACACACCTGTGCCCCTACGCGACGACTGTCCTCATGCCAGGCTAGAAGAATATAATATATTAAAAATATAATTATAAAACACTGCTGCGTAATTCATACGAAAACAAAGAAATTAGAAACTAACGAATGTATTCCAATATCTAGGCTGAAATAATATTTATTCATTTTCCCATTTCCATCTTTATAATTGAATGATTAAATTAAAGCAATTTTTGACGTCAGGTCGTTCAGCTATTAACAATTTGCACAATATGAATCCAAAGCCTGGTCGTTGTTTTTATGTATGTCAGAAATAAGCTTGGAGAATAATTTAATATACTGTTTTCTATTTATTATATATTTTTTTGTCTAAACTATATAAAATGAGTTATAATAGAATTTTTAATGTTTCAAAGTAAGAAAATCCTTTTATTTCTTAAGTTTTCTCCATGGGATGCTCCTTGTAATTAAAAAAATTATACGTACCTACATATATAAATATACTCAATCTATCACCGAACCGTTCCATATGATTTTTTTACGTGTTATAGTTTTTGCAAATATCGTATACTTTTGAAATTTAACGACAACTTCTAAATTGATATAAAAATAATAGCTTTTAATGCAAAGTAATAAAATGTTACTTAGTTATGTCTTTATATAATAGTAGCACAGTTGGGAGGCGTCATAGTGGCGCAGTTGAAAGGTATCTTGCAGAACTTAATTATTGTGAATTTGAATCCCACATTGTTTTTAAAACAGTCATTTAAACACGGCCATATTATGCAAAACCGTAATTAGGACCCGTATGTATCTTTTCAGTGTCTATTTGGTAAAAAGGATTTTTTTAGTTCTCTGTCTTTTATGCTACATACGATAGTGTATAGCATAGTAGGCAGAGAATTGTTAAGATACTTCGCTATCCACCCTTTGCTGAAATAGAGATATTGCGTATCGGAATTCATCGCCGCACTTAGTTCATCAGAGCGAAAACAAAAAAAATAATTCCCCTGAGTGGGGATCGAACCCACAAACATTGCAATAACCACCAGGAGTTGTTCCACTGCGCGACGATACGTAAAGTGTAAATATAAAAAAAAAACAAAAAAAATGTGCTAGCATTATTGTCTTTAACATTTGTATAAATACAATAAGAAACAAGCAAAGTTAAGATATCGTAGGTGTAACATTAGCACTTCAAGTATTTTATTAGATAAAAGTGAATTCCCTATTGTAAGAAGATAATATAACTCATGGACTTATAGAACATGGTTTTGCCATTTTTGTTTCTTTGTTAGTCTTAACGCCTAAAAGTATTTCGACTCACAATACTGCCTTCCAAAATAACCACAGTACAATATTTTTTTACGGCTTCATCACATTAGCGGGGAAGACAGAGGGAATGTAGTGTTAAAACACTCCGTTCCCCACCTTCCGCTGTATTTTTGATTGGTGGCGGAATTCAACGCCACTTTTTGCCTAATTACCAGAGCGAAAAAATTAAAATATTAATAAATTATAACTAAGTTTCCCAAGTGGGAATTGAACCCATAAGCGTCTCGTTTATAGTCACACACTTGTACCACTGCGTCACGACGCCCTATTTACATTAGAAATATTATTGCTAATAAAACATTTTTATTTGATTAGAAAATATTTCAAGAAATTAGCAAATATAATTTTTTTTGTAAAGGTCTAAGTTGCCAAGAGAACAGTCTCATAGTCAGTGCTACGTCGTAGACTGGCGTAGCCGCACGTCGTCGTGTAGCGGCAGCTACCGTTACTAACTGATATCGTTCTGTCTTGGAGTATAAAGTTTCAAAACTTTTATTTTTATTTTATTTTTGATTTGATACTTATTATTTAATTAAAAATAGACTATAATTAACAATTTGTGTAAAAGTAAAATAAAACAAAACAAAATTGAAAATAATGTAAATTTTTTTAAAGTGCAATTAAAATGAGTGTAGAACTACTGGATATATTGAAAAATGAAGTCTCACGTTCAAATGACAGAAAAGGTAATATTTAAAAATAATTTTGTTATATATAAGCAAAAAAAAAATACTAAGATAAAATTTTCGAAATAAACTATAAATAGACATCATTTAATTACGTATACAGTTTGTGAGTAACTGATTTGACTGGATTTTTATTGTTCAAAATTTTATTTACTTAGTTTATCTCTTATCTTTCACATTATATACTAATAATCTATAGACAAGGGCAATTTGAAAATTCTAAAACAAAAAAGTCATCCTTGTATGGAGAACTTACTATGGCATTTCTGTGCAATTATCATTACTTTTGAATATTTTTCAGTCTTATTATAATCGTTTTGATGAATTACCGTAATAATATATCATGATGTTAAATATTTTATTATTGCATATATTAAATTTATAATTAAAATCGCTTATTAACTTATTGTAATCACTATAGTTTCTTTTTAAAATGAGAAAGCTAAGAATAAATTTAAGTAAAGTCAAAATTACACACTGTTTCCATATTTTGTAATATTTTGTAAGAATATACATAATAAACGATTATAATAATATGTATATAGCAAATATTTTAAATATTACAGTCTTTAATAACACAATTAAACTAGCCTAACTCTTTGTATTACACGTCCTTATTTTTCGAATAACTTCTTTAGCGTGTTTTAATAGAAAGAAGATACACCTACATATATAATATAAATAAATATATATATATAGACTTAACGTACGTAACGTGTTTCAATATATGAAATAATAATTAAGTATCGTAATATAATGTAGTTAATTGTAAGGCAGATGACAGTTATAAATGAATCTAAATGAGCGCTGTCATTAAATAGATATAGATTATAGTTAAATAATTACACTAATTACTTTTAGATAATGTTTTTCCTAAGCCTAAGCTTTTTTTATAGAAAACATTATATTTTAATTACCTATGTTTTCCACAGCTATAATATTTTTCGAGCTATAATATTTTTTAAATATCTATAATATTATATAGTAGTATATTCTCTGCTTCGCGTAAAGGGCTTTGCTCTGAAAAAGCTTTTGACTATGAACGCGAAGGCTGTAGGTTCGATTCCGATTAAAAGGAATGATTTTTTAATTTTTGATAACAAGGCAAAGCACGGCGTTAAGTTCCTCCACTCAATGTCTTGAAAATTAGGTAGACGGTGGGCAACGGAGTTTTATAACACTAAGTCTTATATGAGATGGACAACAAACGATAGTTTCTATATATAAACCTTATCAAAGTGATGCATAAAAATCTGAAAATATACATATCTATTGCTTTTCATTTTCATGCATGCTCTTTTTAGTGAAGCCTGAAAAATATACGCAACTGACTGCTGTGAAATATTTATTTTAGCGCAACCTTTTTACAGATATACATATTTATATAATATACCAGCGGCCCGCCCGCGGCTCTGCCTGCGTGAACTTTGTTATTATTAATTTCTGTCTCCATGAGTACCTACGTCATATAAGTGACGTCCATGCAAAATTTGAGACTCCTAGCATTTGTAGTAACGAAATTTCATACAAATTTTCAACCCCAAAAACAACCCCTTAGGAGTCGAATGTTGCAAATTCCCGTCTTAGCGAACACCTACGTCCTATGAGTAACTCCTATGCAAAATTTGAGATTTCGTGATGAGTGAGTGACCGTTCTATTTTATGTAGATAGATTTTGTATTTGTTTATCATTCTATCTACGATACAATACAATAAAGTTAAAAGCCGGCACCATTCCCTGTGAAGTATAAAAAGAGAGCTTTACAGGGTTTTATAGAAAATAGACATTACGTTCTTCAGAACCACGAAGGAATTGACTAAATTATGAATTATCACGCACAATTAAGCTTAGTGAATGTTTCAGTTTCTAAATGTATTATAACAAGAAAATTATTTTATTATAATCGATTTGGGTCTCGTAAAAGACTTTCGAATAATAATTATTACATAAGTGGTTGCGTTGTTGTTCAGTATTAACTAGTGATAAAACACTCCGTTTCCTACGCATCGTTTAATTTTCAACACTTGTGGTCAACGGTCAACGATCAGTCAAAGCTGGGCCTGTCTTGTTACGAATGAGATGAAAATATTTTATAACTCAGAGTTTCACATGAATTAAACCGACAACCATAATATTTACTGGTACAGTCAGATGCTGTGCCTGCCAGCTTCATATTGATTGTTTATATTAATAACGTAATTTCCACTGTTTCTTTACGTAGAAGAGAGTAAAAGTGTATACAAATAATATTATAATTAAACAACGAAATTACTATATTCTCTATTAATTAATTTCCTCAATCGAACACGTAACCGTCGCGTTAAAGTCATACTTTTGTGCCTCTACGCCATGGCGGTCTCATACACTACGATGTTTAAAAATGTCAAAAGGAATCAAGAGCGACCTAAACTATGTAAACCTTGTTTGTAATTTCGAGCAAAGTGTATTGTAGTATTTTTACAGCTGTTAACAAAAAGTTTTCTCTTTAGGCAAAATTCTGGTAATTTTATGCCCCATAAAATGAGATATACGAGTATGTAGGCAGAGGTGCTATTTTATAAATTATATGTGAATATTTCAAGCAAAAAAATAGTACATTTATTTTTATACACGTAGGTGAAAAATTTCAATATATGTTTTTATTTTTATATTTTTGCTTTCGCACATTTGTCAATTTTTTTTTGGAACAAATTACATTTAGCTTACGTTATATTGGTGAAATTGTGGAATGTATGATAGAACACGCCAAAATTAAAAACGACATGCCGTTTCTCGCGCACAGCCCTATTTTGGTAACCGAACCTAAAACCGTCACGACGACGGCCTAAGTCAACAGTCTCATGCAGGGGGACACGATGACCGATGCCCCAAGACGGTCTCAAAATTATGAAAGCAAAATAATAAAATACTAATATATTTGGGAAATGTTGATCTAGTACTACCTGCTAGGAGGCTTAATGATTAATTAATTTAAAAAAAATGATGCACGCTTAATAGGTACGTTAAACAATAAAAATCAAACTAATCAATACAAATTGATAATGAAATAAAATATATACCTTAAGATATTAAAATCTTCCCAATTTTCTCTTAGTAACTACAAAATATGTACTTATATAAATATCGGTAACAAATGTATGTATTTACAAATACGAAATTAGAACGGATGTTATCGAGCGATTACAGTCACGCAACGGTCTTCATGATGACCTTTCCTCACATCTAATATTCAGAAAACGTATGAGACGGGTGTCAATATTTATAGCATCCATGCACAGTTTGGTGATTTGGTTACGAAATTAAAAAATGATTCTTATATATTTTCTTGTAAATGCTTCTAAAATATAAAAAAGGATTTTTCGTATATTAGTTTTTTAGCTTCTGACTATGCTCCGAATATCGCAGGTTTGGTAGAGGGAACCTAATGTCAAGACGGTCAAACTTTAAGAGTTAATATTTGGCCTGAGTGGGAATCGAACTTAAAACCCTCGAGTTTATAGTGAGATACTGTGCCGCTGTTCTTTACGACTATTAAATTTGGTTTAATTTTCTTTCATATTTATTTTTCATCTCGAATGTGGGTGTGAAATTTAATATCTTGGCACTGGATCGTCTTTGCCTACCATATAGCCTAAGAAACTCTCCAAGTGCGTCACTATAATTTAAAGGCATACTTACCGTTTAAATAAACATTTGTATACATATATATATATGCAATTGATTGATATAAATGTCTCTTATATAAATCTTGAAAAAACAATGCCGTTAGTTTTAGTAAAAAAATAAATTCAAGCTGTTTCTCTGTCGCATATTTAAAGCTTAAAATAAAAATATACCGCTTATACATATTTCCTTCTGTGAACAAGAGGTCCTTATGGAAGACATATTTAAATATTCTATTTAGATTTTTGTATTTGAAATATCGTGAGATCAATATGTACTGTCCTATTATTTAAATGAAATGATTATGCAGTGTGCTATCTAAAATGCCTCATAAAACACCATGTGGATGACAGTACCCAAATTATGAAATACTTATCCTATAATCAAAAGTAAAGCTATTGCCGAAAAGTGTTAGAACCTGAACTATAAAAGACAGACAGACTGAGCCACCGTGGTAATAGGTTTAGTAATTATACGAACAACCAAGAAAATTAATAAGGAAAATTGGTTGTTCTTTCTGAGGTGTTATGATCGATACTACTAAATTTATTTAAATCGTTGTCTTTTATACGTCTGTGCGTGTTTCTCTGACCTAGCTGACCTTTGGATAACATATGTTGTATTGTTATTTAACAAATAATGGATATAAGAAATATTGCATATTCCCGTCTTAGCAAGCACCTACATCCTATAAGTAACTCCTATGCAAAATTTGAGATTCCTAGCACTTGTAGTTTCTGAAATTTCGTGATGAGTGAGTGACCTTTCGATTTTATATATATAGATTCAAATAAGCCGTTAAAAGCACTTACGAATGTCAAGTTATATAAAAATGGTAGCCGTGCCAGTCTTAAAGGAAGCTACTACCGAGTTGGAAGCCGTGCTCTTTTAAAATATTTTTTTTCAGCTTTACGCTGTTCCGGCACATATCAGGGTAGGAAGAGGGAACCTCGGAACCTAGTGTTAAAACATTCCAAATTCTTGAGGGATTGGGTGTCGACTCAACGCCGATCTTTTGACAGGTTGCCAGAGGGTAAAAATGAAACTATTAAATATTTCGTTTCTTCAAGCGGGTATCGAACCCACAACTGTCACGTTTAAAATCGCACAGGCACTAGGCCTGTGCTCCACAATGACCACAATTTCAAAATATAATAATTTTACAACAGGTACAGGCAACCACAATAATACATTATATATAACCATATAATATTATAATCTATATATAAATAATATGATACCAACATATACGATATATATGTTGGTATCATTCCTTCCACTTTTTGGATGTTCACAACTTAAAATGAGTTCTGGCGCTGGTCCGTATCGTGTCGCTTTGAAATAAACTTTTAGTCATTTGCTTTTTGACTCCGAAAAGTACACCTAAATAGTAGCTAACTAATCTACTTTACTCTAAAACTATTTTTTTAGTACTACAGTTAGAGGTTACATAAAGAAAATACAGAATAATTTTATGTGGACATTTTTAATCTTGTTTAAACCTTTTGTTTTTTACGGTTAAGTTTTACTAATCCTAACCTAATTACATTTTTTTTATAAGGTTAGTGCATTTTTATATCTTTGTAAGCAAAGCAGAGTGTTATACCACAATTTTTTTCTGATTTTTCGTATGATGCGCTACAATAAAAGTAAATTAAATTAAAAAATTATATTTATACAACTATAATTGTAGAATAAATCTAGCATTGTCCAGTCCTGTTAACAATGGGCAATAAAAAAAACAAATAAAGTGGGCAATAAAACTAACAAGCCCATATAAATAACTCCATAAAAAACTACCTACTACATTACGTCGAAATTAGCGCATTCTTTGAGAATACATATACGAGTAAGACCGCCGGTATGTAGACATGGAATGTTATAATGAAAGCCTTATCGGTTACGTCAAATTAACACAATGGGGCTAAGGAATTGTCGGTGCTTCTTTGTAAATGGTCTAGCTACGAGTAAAACTACTTGTTAAATGTTGGTTTGGTTTGGTTTATATATATATAGGTGTTTTATAAACATGATAATTGTAGACTTCTATAATTTTTTTTATTAGTGTCGCTCTGTGTCCCTATTTAACTCTACTTAATTAAAGCAGAGGACATATAGTGTTAAGACACTCCATCTGTAGTTTTCGAGAGTACATAAAGAAAATATGTGAGACAAAATTAATTATTTTTAAACCATAAGTACCTACATATACATATATCCCTTAATATAATTTAATAGACGAAAATATATGAACAGAAAGACAAAATGTAAATATGTTTTTAAAATATTTAAAAAATACAACTTCCACAAACAAACTAACAAGAAAAAGTTGTGTAATAAGAAGTTTTGTAAGCAAAAATATATATTTTATGTAAGGAATGCTGCAGTGGAATGTCATAATGTGAATATTTACTCAACTCATTCTAAGTTGAACAGAGCCCGCATGGAAAAAATATTAAGTTTACCTTTTTACTTACAGTTCCATTGTTGTCGAATAAGCGGTTTTTCTTTGTATTAATTTTCTTTGTCTTTTGTAAAACAAAATTATTAATCTATTTTTCTTTATATCTTAACTTTAGAATTGAATTTATAGTGTGTGGACGAATGACGTTTAAATGAATTAGGGATCACTAACAATTTTTTTTTATGCTCAGAAAGCTTAGAACAGACAATGCTGATATTACTATATATGTATTATTCTTTATTCCACTTCACGCTGCTTTACGCACAGAGCAGAATAGGTAAAGGGAACCTGTGTTAAGTAGTAAGACACTTCGTTCTCCATTTTCCGCCGAATAGTAGAGGTATTGCGTGTTGACTGGTGTATCATAGCGCGATGCCTCGTTACCAGAGTGAGAAAATGGAAATATTAAATGTTTTATTGCATCGAGTGGGAATTAAACCCACAATGCCACGCTGTGCAATGTACGCTGTGCCCCGTGACCACGACCGGCTTCAGATATTTGTAGCTGGTCAGTAAATTTTGGTTTCATAATATCAATAAGTTTATGCATATATATTATAATATTAATTAATAAATTAATATTAATAAATTGGTAAAATGTAGCATAATTAAAAAACCACGAAAACTAATGAGATATTTAAATTACTTTCATTGCAATGATTTCTGTATGTAATTACTGCAAACCCAAATTGTATATATTTTCTCATTATTGATAATTACAGCTCCAACATTTTGGTGGGTTCTTTAACAATGAGACAAGAGTATTCAATTAACTGATAGCGTAGATCGACGATCCATGTAATACTTTTTTGAAGCAGCGATATAATTTCTTTAAATATTATATATATAACTAGTGGCCCGCTCGCGGTTTTACCCGCGTGAACTATGCTATTATTAATTTCTGTCTCCATGGCTACGTCCTAGTGACGTCTATGCAAAATTTGAGACTCCTAGCATTTGTAGTAACGAAGTTTCATACAAACTTTCAACCCCAAAAACAACCCCTTAGAAGTCGAATATTGCAAATTCCCGTCTAAGCGAGCACCTACGTCCTATAAGTAACTCCTATGCAAAATTTGAGATTCCTAGCACATGTAGTTTCTGAGATTTCGTGATGAGTGAGTGACCTTTCGATTTTATATATATAGATTAAGTTAAAAAAATATTTTTGCTAAATGAGTCCTTATAATTTTATTAATAAATGAAAAAAGATATTCAATAAATAAAATGTACATACATATGAACAATTGTACGTGTTACGTTTACCTACGTTTTTCCTAAGACGTGCCCGAGAGTCGTTATCGTCGACCCTCGTCACGTTGACACTAATCGCAATCAGGCGACGAATCTGTCGAGTGAAATTATTTATGAGTATTGAAATTTTATTGTTATTTCGACTGAAGTCTCATATTACGAAAAATGTTATTAAAAATTAACAATATAAATTTTATTTTAAGTATAAATTAATATATTAGATGTATCATGTAGAGGCAAGTCGTAGCGTAGGGTCACAAGGGTGTGATTGTCAACACGACAAGGTGTAGGTTCGATTCCCATTCAAGGAAATGAAATATTTAATACGTTTATTTCTTCGCTTTGGTGTCGAGGCATAGTGCTCAGTTGATTACCGCCACTTTATACGCAATGTCTCTTAAATTTAGTGGAGAGTAAGGAGTAGAGTACCTACTCTGCATTGAATTGTCCACTACATGCGGGATACAGCATAAGGAGAAAAAAATAATAATTTATGTTGTTTATAAATTCTAAATAAATAGTACATTTGGCAGTTAAAAGTAATGTTAGGCAATTAAAAAGGCATTTTTTATTGACTAACATTACTAGACGCATATTATTTTTACGCGGTCAGTGAATGGAAAATATTATTAACTAGTTTTGAAGTAGTCAATGGCACGTAAATGAATGAACCCCGAATTTTTCTTTTGCATACGTGTTGTGAAAATCCTATCATATCCCAAAAAAATTATTGGCAACAAAAGATGAATTTCATAAGGAGCCCTCCTCTTCCTCCTCCTCCTCCTCTTGCAAAATTGTTGTATACATAATAAATATTTTTCTTTCTTTAACTTTTTATAAAATAACAATTATGACTAACATATAAAAGGCAAAAATTAAGATGCTGACAGCTCTGCAAGTGGAGCGCGACCCTAAATCCAATGGCTGTCCCGCCGCCGCGGGCTACGTGTAATTGCTCGAGTTTTGTAAAACAAGAACAATTTTCTTATACAAATTTATACTTTAAATTTAATATTTCATTTAAATATCTTAACTTTAAACTCTTTTAGGAACACATTTAATGATAATATATTATGTACCTTTCAGGTAAACTTATCTACTCAATGCCGCGTTAAAAATATTAAGCGATGTAATTTCTTTGAAATTGTAAAAGAGGTATTTAGATGATTTTTTTTACATAGCAGGGTAGCCTAGTGTTAATATACTCAGTTTCACATTTTCAGCTGAATTCCGGGCATTGCGTGTTGTGTTGTGGCGGTACTCAACGCGGCACTTTGCCACTAAAACAAAGATAATGGAAATATTAAATATTTCATTTCCTCGCGTGGGAATTGAATCTACAACCTGTCACGTCTACAGTCATACTTTGTGCCCTTGTACTACTACTGTCCTTACTAAGGGGATTTTTTTCTATATATTTATTAGAATTTTCTTATTGATATAACCTTACAATGTTATATATACATATAAAACCCTCGTTATCCTACTTGAATTCTTCGAAAGCATTTTTCCGCTTGCATTTATGAAATACCATATAAATCCACCCTACATGCTCGTATTACTTGGATTGCGACTATTCTCATACGAATTTCCGAAGAATACGAAAAATCGCGAAAGGGTACCTTTTATAAACGTTCCAATATTCACTTCTATTGACCATTGAAAAGATTTCATAACTTTGTATATGAAAATCTAACTCACGCCTAACGTTTTTGATCCACTTATTTGAATAGAACATATTTTGAAAATATTCACGTGCTATCTTCTGATACTTCACTAAGGCAAGTATAGTGTAATATTTATTTACTATAGGCCCGTGCGGCTACGCCCGATTGAAATATACAAATGTTTATTTAAGTGTATTTAAGACTCGACCAAGAGCAAGTCAGATTCGCTCACAGAGGGTTCTGTACCAATTTCAGGAACTTTTGTCGAACTAAGTACTTTAAATTGATATAACTTTTTTATTTATGAGTATGAACCGATTGTAATAAAGTAACCGTAGATGTTTTCGGGAGCTTACCAGAATCCAATAGTGAAAACCACACAGACAAGCAGACAAACAGACAAAAAATGTAAAAATCATTGTTTTGGGTTCTATTACGTTAATAAATGTTCCCAACATTTTTTTTAAATATCTTCCAAGTACAGACACCGATTTTATATATATTTTACACGATTTTAGTACAAATAGAAATGTGTACCGAGTACAAATGTGCAGAGCCACGAAAGGCCACTAGTTTTTCTCTACCTTACCCACTATATACGGGAGATGAGTGAAAAAAATCATACGTCTCGTCGATCAAATTACCCGTCATATTAATAAAATATTATTTACATACAAGCTCGTAAGTAAATACAAGTAATAAATTGATTTCCACAGTAATATAGTTTGTTTGGGCAACTAATAACGATTGAATAAATATTAATGTTTATTCGCCATTCTGTGTGGTTACGATTATATGATATGAGTTATGCAATGTTTGATCGGAATTTCCATCATGTTTGTATAAGTATACAGGGTGTCCCAGGAGCCAACGATAAAACGAAACCAGGTGATAGACCAAGTCGTGACAGTTATGAGAAAAATATAAAAAAAAATCTTTGTCATGTATTTTTCATATTATATTGATTTTAAAAAATATCACAAAAACCGACACCCTGTGATGGTTTTTCACGTCCCTGGACTACAAATATTACTCTTTCTTCATTTTTTTTCTGTAATGTAATCATGATTAACCCTTCTGTGAATTACAGTTTAAGATTTAAACATACCTGCATCAGTTTTCAATAAAATGTGGTGTTTTTGCCAAACATTAAATTCAAAATATTTACTACACCCAACTTTAACCGACTGTACTATAAAAAAATGTACTACACTGTTTTTGCAAGTAACTTTAAAAGTTGGCGCATTTAATCTGGATTCCGAAATGGTACGACACTTGCTGGATTACTTCTTTGTTGAAGAGAGAAAAATCGAAATACACGATAATCGGGATGACATTCAGCTTTTTGGTATCTTTTCCGATACATTCTAGCTGCAGCATTTGCGTTACATAACCATTCTCCATGAATGAAATGCATATTGGCAATGTGTCAAAGACCGAGTATATCGCCTGCGAGACCCCGGACTCGAGCACTGTCCTTATAAGTCCTGGGTCCCCATCCCCTAAGTTGGAAAAGTTCAGGTACCTTGGATCCGTCATGCGCGAGTCTGAAGGCATCGATCACGATCTCTATAAGACGGATAAGAGTTTGGACGGTATCCTGCGATCACAGACCACACCAGTCACCTCCCTAAACTAAACACTTAGCCCAGGCAACGCTTATTATGTGTGTTCATATGCAATGTACACAAAGCCTAGAAGTTCTTTATACCAACTTTAATCAAGACGTGTATGTGGTATACTAGCTATTGCACGCGGCTTGTTGATTTTTAAAATTGATATTTAATAAAAACTAATTTAGCAATTTATCAAGATAAACAAGTACAAGTAAGAAGTAAATATTTTTTTTGAATTTTAATTTCACTCAAAGGGATATTTTTTTATATATTGAAATATTATATATTTTTTATTTAGCTACATTGAATTTGATACAAATCTCTTACCACTGAAAGGGTAAAACTAGATGAAAGTCTATTTACGGTACTAAAGTTATCTTGTAGAAACTAAAATGAAAAGGACTTTAGCTGTAGTGAAAAGCTGGAGCTTTGAATGAACTGAGATCAAATAATAAATGTGGTAATAAATACATTTATTAATTTATGATATAATAATATTTCAAAAGGATATTGTTTGTGAGGCCAATCGTGGCGCAGGGGCACAAAATATGATTGTAAACGCGACTGGTTGTGGGTTCGATCCCACTCGAGGAATGTTCATTTCCATTTCTTCGCTCTGGTGTCGGGGCGAAGCGTGGCGTTGAGTTCCGCCTCTAAATACACAGAGCCTCCAGAATTTGGTGGGACGTGTTAATACACTACTGCCTAGTGTTAAAACACTCCGTTCTCTCTGCCTTTATTATGGGTTGATTGATTTTGTCTATTGTGGGTTGATTTTGTTTGTACGATTTAAAGATTGGATTGAAATAGTAATGTTGGTCTCAAAAAAGGAATGATGTTAATATATGTGAAAATTGAAAAGCTTTAAACTTTATTCTCTGTAAATTTTCTTCTCAACAACAATCTTCGCAACAAATTTCCCCAATACATAGGTGAAAAAGAGAAAATTTTAATAAATAAAAAAGTTAAATTGAAATCCGATACGATTTCTACCTGAACACCGTTTTGTAAATTGACTCTCTATTCTAGAGACCCATAAATATATCTGAAACTTCAGCACAAGCTGACACTGGTTTTAAATTGAATGTTTCTTTCTGTGCACACGGTATACTGTAATGGTTTTTTTTTAAAATTCGTGTGAAGTACGTTGTTGAGGCCGTTATAGCGGAGTGTGATAGCAGCTGACTGTAAGCTTAATAATTGTAGGTTGGTTTCCTTATTGGAGGAAACATTATATTTAAATTATTTTCAATTCTTCCCTCTGGTAGGCAAAAGTACGGCGTAGAGCTTATCGGAAATTAAACGCTTCTCTTCGCATCACTTTTGAGAGCAGCTATGATGGTAATGGGCCTATAGTTAGTTGGATCTGTGAAAGAAATATATTTTATTTGATTTTTGTGCCTATTTTTCATATGTTTGCAATGTTTTCAAAGTGATTATGAAATGAAACTGTTATTTACCATATTAACAGCACCTAATTGAAGTTTTAATTTTAAAAATTACTATACCACACACTATTTTAGGGCAGTATTTGGGGTTTAAACCCACAACTACCTCGAAATATTTTTATAATTCAAAAACTACACATACCGTTATTATTATAACTTTTAAATAAAATAGCATTATTATTAAACAAAAAAAGTAAGTCTTCCACATAATACTTCAGATCTGAAGGACTGTTCTATTCATGATTGTTATTTGTTCCACTTACTCCATAGGTATGCTTGCTTGTTGATGGATAAATAAACATGAAGAGTTTCTACTTGGGTTTCGAATTTTTCTTGTTATTTCTATTTTGCATTTTAATTGTTATAATGCATTCATTTTTATTACTATTATTTTTATATAAATTTATCTTTTAAGGTCATTTGACTGGTTGGAGTTGTTGTGGATCGAGTCAAAGGAATGATTTAATTTTAATTTTTTTCATTTTAGTGCTCTTAACATGCCATTTTTTGTGTGTAGGTGAAAAGTAAGGAACGTCTTAGTACTTAAAAGCTTGATTTTTTCTGTGCTCTAAGGGACCGCAGACCTCCATATTTGATATCAATTTCAAATTGATACGCGTAATTTCGAGATAAATTATAAACAAAGTGAATAAGAATTTCGTTTTTCATTTTAAGGTACGGAACCCTAATAAATGAAAACAATTAAAATTGGGATAAAACTACGTTTATGTATAGTAATTTTATGAATATAAACTTCGTGTACATACGTATGTTGAAATAAATTGTTTCATACTTTATAGTGTCATTGAAAATTTGAATACTAACGACACTTTTGCGAGGTTTTTATTACACAGTTAAAAGTTATAAAGTATTTTTTTATTGCATTTTATCAAATTTCAAATAATAATAAAAAAATATGTAATGCATATTTTGAAGCACAGATAAATTGGAGAATAAAGAAATGAGTAAAAAATATTAAATATTTAATTCTAGCGAATAATGGGAATCGAACCTACAATCGTCGCGTTAACGGCCACACGCTTGTGCCTATGCGCCACGGTGGCCTCAAAACAATTTATATATAATTATATGATTCATTTCATTTAAAAGTTTAAAAGTTAATTTGAACCCACCTTGGAGTTCATCCAAGCGCTTAAACCAATTAAGCTATACGTTCTTATCTTGTCACCTCAAAACTCTTATACCTACAGTTTTTACCATTTATATTTTTTGTCTATAGGAACATTTTTATAAAGTTTTCTAGTAAGTAAATCATCAGCTTTATGCTGTATCCCGCACTCAGCAGGGTAGGCTAGGAACCTAGTGTTAAGACACTCCGTTCCCCACTTCCCGCCGAATTCTGGAGGCATTTCGTGTTGAGTGGCGGAACTCAACGCCGCGCTTTGCGTCGACACCAGAGCGAAGAAATGGAAATATATATTTTTATTAATATTTCATTTCCTTGAGTGGGGATCGGACCCACAACCAGTCGCATTTCCAGTCGCACTTTGTGCCCCTACGCCACGACTGTCCTCCTTTCTAGTATATATTTAGTAATATTTATATATTACTAAATATATACTATAACAATATATTTAAAAATATTATTTATAAAATTTATAAATTTAAAAGTTTAAACTTTTAACCGCGGTAACGCGTGCATTTTTGTTTTGGATTACTTTGAATTACGAATATAATTAAAAAGTATATGAAGTAATGATATTCAAATTAGTTGGAAGCATGTTTTTTTTGTTTTTTTAAATAAATGACATCGAATTCCATTTAGTATATTCATTCAATTTCGCATTCATTATATTAAGAATTAAAATTTTATATAAGAAAAATATTGTAATTGAATAAAAACTACAATATTGAGACTTCTTCTTCAATGAGGCAATTTTATTGATAAAATCACTAATTCAGAGGGCATAAGTTCAAAATTTACGGTGATAAACTAACTTCTGTACCAAACTTGGTTATGTCAGTTGTAATATATAGGCCGACAGCCAACTTGCTAGCAAATTAGCATTCATGTCACAAACGTTTGAGTTCTGCTCAGATAGATACCTCCCTAGCGGAGGAACATCAGTTGATTTTAGAATAGTTACATTGATCTACTTAATGCAAATTGCTTTTGGGTATCTCATTTCCTTGAATTTGAGTAATAATATTGTAGTACTTATCTATTAACAGGTATTTTTTAATTTCTTTAGTTTATTATATTTTGTAATTAATTCTACTTATAAATTAATATTATAAAATTAAAGTGTATTTGGTTGAACGCTTGAATCTCAAGAACTACTCGTTAGAATTTGGGGGAATTATTTATTTATAATTAAAACAGGTTTAGGACTCTATCACAATATTTACTTAGTTCGCTAAACGTAGAAAGGAAAATTTCTCATAAAAGCTTTCGTTTGTATAATATACTTTAGTATGGAAGTAGATCCAAGAAACTATTTACATATAGAAACAACTGCATCTGAATATATTTGTTTAAATTTTGTAGTGCATAATAAAATATGCTAAAAGACCCGATTATCCTAATTTTATTTATTTTTTTTTACTAATATTCATTGGAATTGATAATTAATGTATTTGGATTTTGTAGATACTAAAAATTACGACAATTAGAACTAGAGAAAAATATTTCTTATTGAATTTAAACATTTGGTTTCAAATTTAAATTCACATTAATTCACATTTTTATTCATCAACCAAAAATATTACACATTAAATTAATGATTGAAATGATCAAAAAATAGTTAATTCTACAAGAATATGGCAAAAACTTATACTAAATTTAATGAAACAATGGAATAAATGAATAAGAAAGTAAATATTATCTAATATTTCTAGCTCTCATATATCAAGCAACAGTCGATATCTCAACTCACTCGTAAAATTCATATTGTGCGAATCGGTAAGCGTTATTAAGGTTTTATTACAAATCGAGTCGCTCCAACTTTTACGACCATTTTCAATCATTTATATAATTTATGAACGTAGGTACTTAAATCTCTCATTACGTATCTTATAAATATCTTTATTAATAATTTAACTTAATAGTAATAATATATTTTGTATAAAATTAATACCAATTTATTGATCTATGTATATATTAATAGTAAAGACCGTCGTAGCGCAGGCAGCACAAGCGTGCGACTACTGTACGCTACAGGTTGTGGGGTCAGTTCCCACTTGAGGAAATGAAATATTTTCATTAAACAGAGATAAGGAGGTAGCACGCGGCGCTGAGTTCCGAAACTAAATACGCTATGTCTCCAGAATTAAGCGGTAAGTGGGGAATGGAAGTGTCTCAATGGGAACGGAGTATCTTAACGTTAGATTCCCAGGTGCCCTCTGCTTACTCTACTATCTATACAGCGTGAAGGTAAAAAAATGGAAAAATATAATGATCCAAGTTATTGTTATAAAATACTAGAAGCATTATGCAAAACAGCCATTCGATAATATTTAAGATGTGTAGAATAATTTCAAAATGAGAAATTTTACAATTTTGATATTTGTTTAGGTATTTCATTATTTTCATTTAATAAAAACGAAATAGGAGAATTTTAAATAAAAAAAAGTATAAATAATTATTACAAAAAATATTAAAACATTGATTTTTTTGTTAATAGAAGTTAAACAGATAATTTATTAGGCACAATTGGGGATTTAACATCAAGAAATTCATTTCAAAAAGAAAATTATGAAGATTGATTTGTCACTGTGACGTTATCTTGCTCGGAGACGACTCGGGAAGAAGACAAAATGTTTTTTTATCAAATTATCAAAATGGTCAAACGATTTAAGTAAATTGTGAGCACTCTGTTATAAAAAAAAATATATAATATAATAATTTACCTTGCTTTATACGGCGGCTTTCCTCGCTTGGTCAACGGTGGAAATAACTCATAATTCTATATGAGACATTTTTCACCTCATATAAATAATATAGCCTATAGTCTAATTCTTTTGATCAATAATTGGGCTATCTAATTAAAGATTTTTTCAATTTGACGCAGCAGTTCTTGAGATTAGCGCGTTAATCCGAAGAAACATTCTACAAACAAACACAACAAACATACAAAAATTATCCTATGATATAAAAATATTTAGAGTAATGAAACTTAAAACTTGTAAAACTTACACAACAAAAGCAAAAAAAAATATAAAAGATATAATAATCTTTCTCTTATAAGATAAAGTTTCAAAGTCCAGCTTATATTGCATATATTAACTTTCATCGATTTTTTCAGCCACTTAATTTTACCCCCCATTTATATGCATGATGACGAAAAGCTTAAGCTGTAGGATCTTCTTGAGCGCCCTTACGTGTAAGTATGTCATTGCATTATACCAAGGTTGTCAGTACTTTTACTCATATTTCTTTTCAAAGTGTGATACATCAAAAATGGTAAAAATAAATAAATAAATAATAATAAATAAATGCTTATAATAAATAAAAATAATTCAGAAATTAAATGTTACATACACTAATTGAGTTGAAATATGGAAAAAAACAAGAAAAAATGTTTATAATAAATAGCATTCTTTCTTGCCAAATGATAATTATAAGAAATTTATTCTGTTTTATCTTTGGATAATAGAAATTAGTAAAGATCACCCTACAGAGAAGATGCTAATAAAATAAATAAGTTGTAAGAGGGATATAAGAATTTCATTTTAAAAAATTTAATGATATTTAAATTAAGCAACTAATTAAAAAATAAAAATAATTTCAACAAAATATAATTTCCTGGCGTGTAAAGAAAAACAATACAGCTATTATATAGTAATAATTAATCGTAAACATGTAAATGCATTTGAGCCGCAAATCGGGCCAAAACTTAATTATACATGCAAACAGCGGCACGCGACCTTACCTCATTGGTGGCTATATGTCGCACAAACTCCACTCGTTATCCTGGCTGGGGTTTTTTTATTAATTATTTTTTTTATTATTTAAATATACAACGCAAAATTTTGAAGAATTTTAAGTAATTTATTTGGAAAAATGATTCAACAAAACAATTTAATAAAATGATTTTAGATTAATCAGTTTAAATATGGCATTTTAAATATATAAACATAAATAATTATAATTGAGGCCGCTCTGGCGTAGGGGCAGATTTGTGTGACTGTATCGCGTGGATCGTGGGTTCGATGTCCACTCGAGTTAATGAATTATGTTTTATTTATGAATATTTTCGTTCCTTCGCTCTGGCGACAAGGTAAAAGCACAGCGTTGAGTACCGCCACTCAAAACACAATGTTTAGAAAAATACGGCAAAAAGCGGGGAGTGTTTTAACACTGGATTCCCTGTGCCTACGCTGCTATATGCGGGATACACCGTGAAGCTCATTTATTTATTTTTAACATAAATAATTATAGTCGTAAAAACCTTATCTAGAATAAATGGTATTTAAAAAAACTTCTAAAGTAAGAGTTTTAATACTTGATTTTACAAACCTTAGCAGAGTATATAGAGAGAACTGACCGTTAATATACTCTGTTCTCCGCTTTCTATCCAAATTCTTGTCTTTGTTTGTACAGTGGCGAAACTCTCCGTATCGCTTGGTCATGGTAAAGTACAGAAACGAAATAATTAATGTAATAAATTTGCTCCCAGGCGACGAGCGATGGGTGAGAAGAAAAGAAGCTATACGTGCAAAGAGACCGCAATACGGCTTAAAAAAGGAAAGAGCGAGGCGACAAATAGGTAAGGCTTTTTTAAATCGAATATCCATGAAATCCTATTGTACAGTACTTTACACGCCAGCAAGTGCACACGACACAATCTATTTTATGTTCTCGAAGAAGAAAATTGTAGTGGAAGCTAGGAACTGGCTAGTTAGGTTAGACTTTTTTTCTTCGTAGACTGCATTTGGACGAACCGAGATAGCTTTTAAAATGAAGTAAATGAATGTAATTTTGTAGTTTTGATGATTGTAGGTTCTATGTTATTTCAGGATGATGTTCGTATTAAAAATAGATATAAGACAAAAGTTGGCGTTGAAATCCGACATCGACGATGTCTCAAAAATTGTATAAGAACCAGAGAACACAGTGTTTTAGCACTAAGTACAGAATAAAGTTGAATCAAAAAACCTCAATTTTCTCAAAACCTTCATACAATGTTTATTACATCCAAAATATTTACATAACATGACTTATCTGCTTAGAATAAACTTCTTTCTGATTACATGAGCTAATGAAGAAGAATGAAGTTAAGTTTATCAGCATTTCATTTACAATAGGATCCGAAATATTTAGATAAGTCTTTATTAATTGTCGTTTTGTTAATTATTTTCTTTTCGTAATGTGGTCAAATATTTAATTGAGAATCGAACCCACAACCTATAGCGTATGTAGTCGCACGTTTGTGCCCATGCGTCAATATATTTGATTGGAATCCAAAAGCATCGTTTCAAAAAATAAATCAAAGCAGCTTCACGCTGTATCCCGCATACATCAGGGTAGGCAGAGAGAACCTAGTGTAGAAACACTCCGGTTTGTATCATTAATATTAAATAATTAATGATATAAACCGTTTAGTGAATATTTCTTTTTAGTTAACTATTTAAAGGCTTAGTAGAAGTTCGCCGCCTTCAGTTCTGGCACCGTCTGTGAATAGACTTTATGCCCTGTTTTACTCAATTAAGAAAATCAATAAACCACATTAACCTACCTCATTAAATATAAGCTGTGTTTTAACTTTTAAACTTTCAAGTAATAGGCTTCTATTAATATCTTAAAGTTTTTTTTTTTCATATATGTATATCATTCCATTTTGGACATTTATTAATTTCTGATTCATTTAAATTATTAAATGGAGAATTAAGTATCTTAGGCAAAAGTTATCTTTGCCTACCCTGCCATATGTAAGATAAAATATATAACTAAAAAAAGTAAATTTGTATTTATAAGAGTATACATTTATTTAGCTTTATGCTGTATCGAGTTTATAATAAGGAAGGTAGCAGAAGTCCAGTACTACACTTCGTTCTCCACTTTCCACCCAATTTCGGTGGTCTTCTTAATGGAGCAAGGATATGAGATAAGAAGGAAATCGAACCTGCAATCACAGCAAAAATAATTAGATATTGTGCCGCTGCGCAAGTACGGCCTCTTTTATTTTAAACTATGTATTGAAATATTCTATCTGGGAAGAACTCAGTAGCACGAAGAGAATTTTAATTATAAATACTACAAAATCCGAGCAGAAGTTGAACCCACAAGCATTGCATAAATAAATAAAAAAAATTGCATACAGCTGGGTAGGCAGAAGGAACCTGGGAACCTACTGCTAACACACTCCGTTCCCATTAGGACACTTCCACTGTTTCGATCCGCTCCGAATTTGGGAAACGAACCCGTCGAATTTACAATCTCTCGCTTCTGCCTCTACCTATATAATTAACTAGCGGCCCGCTCGCGGTTTCACCCGCGTGAACTATGTTATTATTAATTTCTGTCTCCATGACTACGTCCTAGTGACGTTAAGCAAAATTTGAGACTCCTAGCATTTGTAGTAACGAAGTTTCATACAAACTTTCGACCCCAAAAACAACCCCTTAGAAGTCGAATATTGCAAATTCCCGTCTTAGCAAGCACCTACGTCCTATAAGTAACTCCTATGCAAAATTTGAGATTCCTAGCACATGTAGTTTCTGAGATTTCGTGATGAGTGAGTGACCTTTCGATTTTATATATATAGATTATTATCTATCTCGGTAAAATTGTAATAAGCATAAAATGTGTATTAAGCATATAAGATACATAATAAGTACGTAAATTAAAATAATTAAAATGTTAATAACACTATGAGTGGTATTCACTGTCAATATATGCTTTACGAGGCGGCAATATTAATTATTCTATAGATTGGATACTCTTTAAATAAAAATTAACATAAATTAATTGTTCTCGTAGTGCGTTTAAAATATTCTACTTGTTTCAGTCGGACACAAATCTGGATATATAAATGTAATAATCTTTTTTTCAGCTTCACGCTGTATACCTGGTACTTCGAAACTAGTGTTAAGACACTCCGTTCCCGTTAAGACACTTCTGTTCCCCACTTTCTGCCGAATTCTTGATGCATTGCGCGTTGACTGGCGGAATTCATTGCCGTGCGCTTATGCGACTGTAAGCGTGATAAGTCGTGGGTTCGATTCCCACTCGGGAAAATTAAATATTTTATGTTTTTCAAGAATGCGACAGAAAGTGGGGAACGGAAGTGAATAATGGGGAACAGAGTATCTTTACACTAATTCCCAGGGTCCATCTGCCTACTCCGCTTTGTGCAGAAAGTAGCAAAAAAACAACGTCATAATTATAATATAATATACTACTATTACAATATCTATATTTAACTCTCTCATAAAATATCTAAGGGCTTTAGCAAACTAAAACACACCACTTTATCCCGCTACGTTGAAATTTTGATAGAGATGTTAAAAATTTCATTGTACAGAATCTTTTGTGTGGAGATTTTTCTAAAGCTTCGCTACTCAAATATCATGACAAAGAATGAATGAATATAGGGATGTGCCTAACCAAACACGATAGGGATGGACATAAACTTAAATGTCACTGGAAGAACAAAGTCAGTTTATCCGTTTAGGAGCTACGATGCTGTAGACAGACATACAATACTCACAGAGATGTCAAATATACAATACGTCGTTTGTTTGCGTCTTGGGTAAAAAATATTTGTGTTAAAAACATGTAACTACTGGGGAGACTGTAGTACTTTGTAGTCATCAGCATCGTACTGTAAAAACGAAGGGTGTGAGTTTGATTCCTCGGGGAAATTAATTATTTTAATGTCTCAGGCGGAAAACCGAGAACAGAACGACATGCAGGGTGAGGCCGAAACATAAAAATCTATATATATAAAAGGACTTGTCCTCACTGACTGACGTAAGACGCACGCACAGCCGTAACCGCTGATGATAGAAACGTTAAATTTGGACGAAAGTTTACTTTCGTAATCTGGACATCCACTAAGAAGGGATTTTGAAAAATTTTAACCCTAAAGGGGTGAAATAGGGGTTCAAAGTTTGTATGGATTTTTTTTTAAATCAGCACCGATTTTTATAAAATTTTAAATTTAGATTTTTAAAAGTATTTAATTGAACACGTGTTTCATCGTTTTCTAGAATTCTCCCCCTAAGGGTGTAAATAAGGGGTTGAAAGTTTGTATAGGTTTTTTTTAAATTGTCACTAATTTTTATAAAATTTGAAATTCAGACTCTTAAACGTATATAATTAAACACATGTTTCATGGTTTTCTAGAATTCACCCCCTAAGGGTGCAAATAAGGGGTTGAAAGTTTGTATGGAAAAATCTTTAAATCGCCATCGATTTTTAGAAAATTTGAAATTTAGACTCTTAAAAACATTTCATTGAACACATGTTTCATGGGTTATTAGAATTCACCCTTAAATACGCAAGCGAAGCTGCGCGCGTCCGCTAGTATACTATATGTATAAATATACGTTTTTCGGTCTGGTTAGACGTTGCTTACTGCCATCCGGTACGAAATGTCTCAAATGGACAGGAAGTGGAAAATACCTTCCCTAATGCCGCTCCGTAAAATATATTACTATGGAAGAAAATAATAAAAATAAACCCATCCATTTACAAATTTTAGAATGAAAAAGATAAATGAAAACAAATTTCTAACTTCTTATATTTGCTAATAAAACTTAATTTTTCACAGAAATTCACAGAATTTGACAACTGCTATTGCTATAAAAAAATAATATTCTACATTACAATTTTTTCCATTTTCGCCATTCAACACGTAATGTCTCTAAAATTCTGCGGAAAGTGCTTCCTCTGCCTACACTGATAAGTGAAAAAATCATATTCTCCATTTATCAAAATCTTATTTATTCACATATTTAATAATAATATTTTCTGTCAAAATGTATGAGCGAATTTCCTGTAAGAAAAACATTTCTATGTCTACCCGAGTTTCCGGTCACTGGGACAATTACGTTAAACCCCAAATAATTAAGTTGCCTTCTGATTATATTAACATAAATATTTACTTTGGTGATATTGTGAATAATATGGTTTCAGTTATAAAGGAAAAGTTCGTAACGGAAATAATTTTATGTAGTTTAACAAGCTTTATGGATAAGGCTTAGGCTTTAGGCCTTTAATTAATTTAATGAGGCCAGTCGTGGAGCAGGGGCACAAGCTTGTGCCTGTAAACGTAACAGGTTGTGTGTTCGATTTCCACTCAAGAAAATGAAATATTTGATATTTCGTAGCGTAGAAATACGCTTTGATATCGAGGCGCGGCGTTAAGTTGCGCCATACAATACCCAATGTCTCCAGAATTCGGCGAAAACTGGGAGGATACAGCGTGGAGTTGAAAAAAAAATTAAAAGCTCTTGTTACGTAAGTCTTACATCATATATGCATATGTACTTAAAAAAAAATCTTTTTTTTGTTTTATATTTTTACTCTTTATTATATTAAAATGTCTATTGTATCTTAAAAATTAAGATGGCTGTTACGTGAATGATACATATGTAATTCTGACTACAAATAACTCAGGTACTGTGGGCTATATTGAATAATTAATGTAATGCAATATAGCCTATAGTCTCCCTCGATAAATGGACTATCCAATACAATAACAAATTCGAAATTATTAAATCTATATATATAAAAGGACTTGTCATCACTGACTGAGGTAAGACGCACGCACAGCCGTAACCGCTGTGAAATAGGGGTGAAATATAGGTTGAAAGTTTGTATGGAAAAAAATTTAAATCGGCACCGATTCTTATAAAACTTGAAATTTAGATTTTTAAAAGTATTTAATTGAATACTTGTTTCATAGTTTTCTAGAATTCTCCCGCTAAGGGTGCAAATAAGGGGTTGAAAGTTTGTATAGATTTTTTTTAATCGGCACCAATTTTTATAAAATTTGAAATTCAGACTCTTAAAAGTATTTAATTGAACACATGTTTCATGATTTATTAGAATTCACCCCTAAATAAGCTAGCGAAGCTGCGCGCGTCCGCTAGTATATTATAACATTATAAGTAAAATAAACGTAATAAACGTATAGTTTAGTATATTTTACTGACGAACATTTCTATAATCTAAAGTAGAGCACTAAAAACAAATGTTTGGCATTCGTCTGAAATCTCTCACTTATTTATCTTGATTCTTGGTCTGAGAAATGGAATCCTAACCGCTAATTATAGCGCGGGCGTTGATAGATTGCTTCGTTTGTCTTATTCGATTTATAAACATTTGTTTGTTAGGGAAAAAAGGAAAAGGTTATTTATTTTTCGTGGTCTATTTATATTACATTATAATTGTATTAGAAACCATTACAGCACAGCGGGGGTTGATTATATTTAGATTGTTCTCATTTTTCCGCTCTGGTTACAGAATTTCGCTTAGATCGGCTAACGTGGGCGAAAAGCTAAGAACGTAGTAGCTTTACCAAGTATGAAAATTAAATTATTGTAGGCTTAATGAGTTATACACATTTATGGGACTAGCGTTACGCTTTATTCCTTGCGGGATAGGCAAAGAGAATAGAGTGCCAAACGCTACGGTCTAGTCTAGAAAATCTATCTTTTTAATATAGGACTGAAATGATTAACATATGACATATGTAAAATATATGACAACTACATTGACTTTTAATAATATTTTTTTATCGTGTTGTGCACACTATATGTGCTCTTTATCCAAAATAACGACTCAATTTTTTTCCATTTTCTCCAATATTTTGTCCTTTACAGTAACGGAATCATCTTACTTTCGCAATATCTATTAAAGATATCTTTATGATAGATGGTAAAATTTAAACACCACTGGCATATTTCAAAATTAGTTTTTTTGTATTTCCGGCTTGTATCCTATTTGACCTTTTACATAAATGTTTAATAATTATTTTTTTAATGTAAAAACAGCAATGTCTGTTTTATGTCTTCGTGTTTTACAACAATCCTTATCTATTATCTCCAGACAACTTTTATTGTCATTCTACAGTACCTGCGTCTATAATTTAAAAATGGAATAAAATATTTATTTACCTTTTTTGATATTAATAGAAAAATTGTAGCAAGAATATCGTCTGTATTTCTCACTAATCGGTCGTTACATTTCAAAAATATCATGTAGGCCTGACAACTATCACTATTAAATTAATTGAGCGTCCACTCCCATCGATTGATGGCATCAAGGACGAAAAATGGCCTCGTGTCGTACGTGAAGGTTAAAGTTATGACCATTAGATACTACTTGTCTTATTTCTTACTTTAGAATAAAAGAGTATTTTTTATACACTTATTATATGTTAAAGTTTTTTTAATATCTTCACTCTGTATCTAGTACATAGCCGACTAAGCAAACCTAGTGTTAAGACACTCTTTTCTCTATTTTTTCCTCTCAAGCACGATGCTTTATCTTATTACCAGAGCAAGGAAAATATAATAGTTCCTTTTCCTAAGTGGACATTGAACCCACAAACGTTTCAGACTACTTACATAAAAGCTAACATGTTTTATAAGACGATGCGGGTAGTTGATAACTTCTGTAAATTTTAAATTACAAATTTATATGTACTCTCGCCAAAAATTACTAAACTTACGAGCTAAGAATAAAAAGACTTTAAAATATTGGCAACTCATCAAGATTTCATTTAGATACATTAATCGAGTTAAGCTTGCCAGAAAGAAAATGAAATAAAACTTCAGTGCTGGACTGTGTGGAGCCTTTGTAAACGTGGGCTTCCCTCTTCATTTTTACTTAAAATATTACTAGGCATTATTATTTTTGCGAATTTTATAAGATTTTAATGACATCAATAATTTCTTAAATTATTTTATTAAATCCTTTTATGGATGCGCAATTAAAATAATAAGTTTAATTTAATGAAATTTTGATTACTTCGCTCTGGTAATGAGGCAAAGTGCGGTGTTTAGTTCCGCCACTCAACACGTAATGCTTCAAGAATGAGGCAGAAAGTGGGAACGAAAGTACCTATCTTATAGGATACAACGTAAATTTAAAAAAAACTCCTAAAATATGATTTATTATATATCTTTCCAAGTAGAGAAACTAAAACTTTGCCTAAATTAGAAAATATAGGAGATATGTGTAGATAATAGCAAACATAGTAAAATGCAGTGCTGTAAAACAAGTAACTACTATAGATATAGACTATAGATATAGTATAGGCCATTTCTAGGAGCAGATGTTACTGAACGCTAATATAAATCAGTAGCTTATGTCGGTAGGTATATATACTCGCATATAGTACTAAAACTTAATATATCCCTTGGCAGTGATATGTAACACCGGTTTAGGAAGCTTTAACCTTTGCTCGTATAGTTTTTCCCATTTTATGTATATTTCACTTTTACACTAGTTTCAAGAAGTTTGTTTCACACATAAGTAGGTACCTACTATATATGACGAAAGTTGAGACTCTTAATGTTTTCAAATCTTTTTTCATATGTAATAATATTATTTGTAAGAATTTCATTACTTTAAAAAAATAAAAGCAAAATATGAAATAGTGATTTCTCTGAAATGACGTCTTCCGTTTTAAAAAAGTATTTAAGAAAAAAAATCCCTTTTTTTCTTTTAGCGGTCTAGTGGTTTTTAAAAAGCATTTATCTTTGAGGTGGAAAATAGAGAATTATTACAAGGGTCTCATATTAAAACATATGAAAATGCAGAGAATAAGCAAAAAATTAAAAAAAAACATAAATAACATATTACCCAGTGTAGTAAGTAGTGCTTACAATACATTTAAATAAACATTTACAACGGAAAATTATACATTACTAATTACAGTGTTAATATCATGGGAATGACGTTAAATTTTGACACTCACGCTAATAGGCCAAACCCCTTAATTAATTATAGGACAAATAAAATTAATAAAAAAATATATATTTTAATTAACTTTGATTTGTTTCATTATTATTACATAGATTCTCTTAAACAAGTCGTCAGATACCGTCTTTTTTATCTGTAGATACGAGTACCTTCATATTTAAAATAAAAAATAAAATTTTACAAGCATTTCACAAAATATGAAAAGTGGTTATAAAATTTTAAAACTATAGCAAAAACGAGGGAAAAATATTTTACTGCCTTTACGCTGATAAAAAATGTAAAACAGACAGAGATATAAAAATATTTTAGGCTTTCACGAGACAGCCTTGTAAACCACAGTTTAATATGTACTTCATACTTTCACGCACCTTCCATAATTCTGCTAGGTGGTAGATTTACCTAATACTTTTTTATGTTATCTAGATTTCGATGTTAGCACGAGGGTAGTGTGTTTTCACATACTATTTCTCCTTTTGCAAGCCCAATTTGACCTACTTTCTAGTATCCGTTTCAGCTGGAATTAAGATTACGAGTTCTGATGACAATGAAGTTATATTACAATTAATATTTTTATTAATCCAAAATGGCCGCCAAAACAAAATGTCAATTTAGAAATATTTTTACAACCTACCTAATATGAATATCTAATGAAAGGAAACACCACACCAAAACCAGAAAATATCTAGAATAAATGATTTTTTTTAACTAATAAATAATATTTTATTTATTTTCTAACCTTATATGCAAAAAGATATAGAGACAAGTGCTAATAGTATTATTTGCACTCTGCTTCTAACTTAATATGCTATTTCCTCTGCCTTAAAGTTGGGTGATAGAGAATGCGATTAAGAAAAAAACCCTCTTTTATATACAAATATATTTTCTTTTATTATGTTTTAGTGTCTTTTTCAGGTGAACAATAAAGATTAATAATTGTTTATTTCAATACAAATTATAAATGATTACCTTAAAAGTTATTTCCAAAAGCTAATTATTCTACATTTAATAAAGAAAGTTTCGGAACAAAGTTGATGTAAGCGCGGTTATTACCTGACCTGTTTGCTTGAAACTTTTACCTCCAAATAATTGAGATACCGAAAACAACTGAAAGAATGTTTGTTCATCATATAATTACATTAAATAATTTCTGTAAAAATATAAATTGACTGAAACCTCCATGGGTGTGAGTTCACCTGAGTTCAAAAAAACGATCTTGTGATTAAAACTTCAGTGTTTTCTTTAATTTAGTATCTACAATTTCGTTTAAATAAAATTATAGTATTTCATAGAATTTCTATCGAGACACAGTGATTGTAATGAGTTCGATCTCTACCTAAAGAAATTAATTATTTTTATTTCTCCGCCCTGATAATACGAAGCACGGTATTAAGCTAGAACGATAAGTGTAGAATGGAGAACCTCAACTCTGTCAAACATGTTATACGGAAAACTGCGTGAACCTGAAGTAAAAAAGACACATTTCGCTAAAGACAAAAATGATAGTCTGTTTATAATTATAAATTTACTATACTCTTAACTTTTATACTGTACACGCGTGACAGTTTAAGCCCTTTATCCTATTCCTTAATAGGATGGAAGGCTTTTCTATTAGACTCGTACATATAACATTTATATGCTTACATAATTAGGTATAGGAAATATATAGATTGGTATATTATTTGCGTTGTTTACCTCCGAAAACACAGTTTCAAAGGTACTGGAGTTAAAATATGAGGACCCCCCGGAGAGCATACAGGTTGACGACAGTGTACGAGGCGAAAGAGGTATGTAGAGACTCTCCTCTGACTTCCCCGCTAGGGATGCAGCGTGAAGCTAGTAGAGTAGTAAAGAATTATATTTTTATTAACATTCATTAATTACCATATTAAATAATTTCTTTGAATAGCATTCTCTTGGCAGCTTATTTTTTCTTCTGTTATTTATTTGCATTCGATTTAAAGCCATTCTACAGAAAACAAAACCATCCTTTGTCAGTAGAAAAATCGTCGCTAATGTAAATGGAAACGTTTCTTTAAATGAGATCTTGGCACAGTCGTTATTTACTTTAGATTTCTTTGTCTATTGCACTGAACGTTGTGGATTTGATTTTAATAAAATTTAGGTTAGCTATTTTTTCGCTCTCGACTCTGCCCGTTGTATACAATTATAGTGTTTCATAGCTTCACGCCGTATCCCGCACATATCAGGATAGGCGCAGGAATCTTGAGAACCTAGGATTAAGACATTTTGTTCCCATTAAGACATTTCCGTTCCCGACTCTCCGCCGTTATATTGTTATTCTTTATTTTGTTATTCTCCATTTTGGCGTTAAGAAAATTACTCTCGGCCGGCACACAGCGGGGTAGGCAGCGGGAACCTAGTGTTAAAACACTCCGTTCGAGTAGATTATTTAAATATTAGAAATAAATACTAACCATCCTCTTAAATCACTCTGTCCATTATCGAAAACTGTATTAAAATCCGTAGAGTATTTTAAAGGTAGATATAGGAATTAAAGAATTATTTTTTCTCTGTAATATATGCTAAAACATATTCTGTACTAATACTTTAAATGGTGTTCCCTAATTTATATAGACGAAACTCCAGTAATTAAATTAATTAAATTCTGCAATCTCCAATTAGTCATTATTCGTGTAAATCCCTTTCAAGCTTTTACCAACACAGGAATGTAAAACGACGTAAACTACGAGTACGAGTATATAAGCATAGTATAAGAGAGCATTATTCTGATTCTTATAGATAATTTAATAGAAATATTATTTGATAAAATAGCAAAGATAGAGGCCGTCGTGGCATAAAAGTATGTATGTGACGGTTGTGGGTTCGATCCACACTCGAGGGAATTAATAATTATTTATTAACATTTTTATTTTTTGGCTCTTACACCAAAACAAAAGCCCGGCGTTGAGTTCCGCCACTCAACACGCAATGCCAAGAAAAATTCGACTGAAAGCTCCCCACGCAGTGTTGAGTTGGTTCCCTCTGCCTACTTGTAAAGTTGGTTAATTTAATAAAATAGCAAAAATATAAGAATTTTCAAAAACTTACCTATACTTGTAGAAGTAAAAAACAAAACTGCAAGTAGTTGGGATTGCGAATGCGCTAGAACCACGGGAGTGTGCCAGACCCCGCGCGTCGACTTGGCGATGCGTCGAAACTAAAAAAAAAAAAAAAAAAAAAAAAATAAAAGTAAAAAAG